>JAQZBX010106188.1:0-10766 GCA_029593785.1 Cabassous unicinctus
TTGAGAATTCTGAGACTGTCAAGAGACTCCTAATGGAATAAAACACTTTTCACCAGGCCAGGAAGTGTGGGGCCATGATCTAAAAATATTTGTTAGCTTTTCAATATATGGTCTGGAGTAGCCAACATTTACCTCTATGAATTTTTTAAGTGTGGAAGAAACGGCTTTTGTGGTAGCATTGTCTGCCTTTCTTGTCACATTGTGATAAAAAAATGCTTCATAAAATTTCTTCTCGGTATTTACTTATTGCAGTGATTATTTCAGAAGTTGAACTATCTATTTCCTTTTCTTGCCTTTTTAAAATACCATACATACTTTTCAAGTTTTATCTGGTATTTCATGAGTAGGTTCTATACTGATGCAATAATAGAGCATTTGTTAGCTTCAAGAATTCTTTTTCCTCACTTCTCATAAAAAAGGGTGGTGGATGTGTTCTCATCATAGAATATAGCAATCACTATAATCCATGAGTAAAATATATCTATAATCACTAAGAGTAAATAATCATGACAAGGAAGACTGTAAAGCTACATGTAGATGGAGATGCTGTGTGGTTGACTGAATTCACTAGCTAAATAAGAGATTCTTGCATTCAGATTTTATAGTGCTTGCATTTCAAATCCATACCCTGCTAAAGTGAAAATGACCGTATGAGGTAGACTTTTAAGGTAGTTCTTGAATAATGAAGTATGAAGTTCTAAGAAGTGAGTGGCAAGTGTCCATTGTGTTCCAAAGTGTGATCCGTGTTATCTCTGGGTGATAGTCTTATTAGAGAAGTCTATTTCTTCTCTGTTATATATATTTGAAAATAAAAAAATAAAAAGAAACCATTCAGTGGCCCCTCTGTCAAAGAAGAAAATGAGGGAAACAAATTACGCTTCTTGAATATCTGCTCTGCCTTGCATTGTACTAATTGCTTTATGTATATTTTCCATTTGAGCCCTAAAACAATCTTGTAAAATAGGTGGTGTTATGCCTAATTTTTGGGTGTGGAAGCAATTTTAGAAAAGATTTATAACTGTGAGCAAGTTAACTTATATAGTAAACAATGCTGCTGTGATTGGAACCTTGCCACTTGAACGTAAGTACTCACTTGAGTGACTGATTCAGAATGCACATTAGTTGTGTTCTTATATTGGAAAAAGCATGGATATGGGCAGAACTTTCAAAAGTATGGTTATAGGAAAGAGAAAATCCTTGCAGGCTTTGTATTTTAAAAATTCAGAACTTCTTCCATCGATTCCTCCTTCTCAAGTCACTTGTTTTCTTAATATTGTTATATTAAAGCATAATACACTTTATTATCATTCAAATTTGACTCAAAAAGTGGATCTGTCAAGCAGAAATAGACATTGCTATAATGTAGAAAAGGTATTCTAATCTCAGTGGGGTTCTCTCTCCTCTTCTATCTTCTCTTCTTTCCTTTTACTCATAGGAGAAGAAAGATTCAGTTCTTTTCCTTTTCCTCTTCTCAAGGTATTTTCTCCTCCAAATACTAATAACTGTTAAATCTTTTTCTAATTCCAGCTGTTCTCCTGAATTCCATATAGATTTTCAGCTGCCTTATGTCATCATCATGCGGATGTCCCAAGTAGCCTCAAGTTCAAGAGGTCTCAAGACCTTTTCATTCTTACCTCAAAATGGTCCTTTTCTTGTGTTTTTTTTTTTTTTTAATTTGTTTTTATTTCAAATTGTGTTATCTTAATTAATGACTTTTTATTGACTGTATTTATTTTATTACCACTTCATGTGGATTTGGCCTCTAAACTAGTACAGCCCCACTTTTCTGCCCTAAATTAATGCCCTTTCACCTATTGTCTGTATATTTCATTCGCTTCATGGCTGATTTCCTAAGTTATACCTTTTTATCAGAATTATCTTAATAATTACAACCTTATCACTCATTTATTGAAATACTTCTGATGATTTCCCATTGCCTGAAAGTCCAGGTACATATAACTTAACCTGTCATTCAAGAGCTTTCACAGTTTAGCCTTAGGCCTTTAAAATGAATAAGGGTATATGATTCCATACATATAAAATATGAAAAATGCAAATGTTTCTGTAATGGCAGAAAGTAAGTCTGTTATTGGCTGGGATGAGGTTGGAGGGAAGGATGGATTATAGTGGGACATTAGGAAATTTCTTGGAGCAGTGGAAATATTTGCCATCTGGAGTGTGGTGATAGTTTCAGAGTGTACATGTGTGAAAACCAGTCAAATTGCATACTTTATGTACAGTATAGTATACTTTAGTTATAGGTCAATAAAATTGAAAAAAATTTTGTAAGGAAAAATAAAGAAGGAACTCTGTGCTCATTAAATGATCTTCAGAATATCTTGTTAAGTGCCTAAAATGGGGTACAAAAAATTGTATTAAAAATAATTGTATTTGTATGTGTTAGCTTCATGGACTATCTTTGGAATGGTAAAAAACCCTTTTCTTACATAACGTTTTATGCTTTTTTTTTTTTTTTTTCAATTTTGAACCAAGTTCATATAATATGGCTTCTATTAAAAATGTTTTTCAAAAGGATGTTTTATAGTAATATCCAGAATGTATAAATAACTTCTACAGACCAGTAAGGAAAAGACAAAAGAGCTCAAATGAAAATCAGGTGAAAAATAGGAAATGGATAACTGAATGATCGAATGAGCAATAAAAATGTGAAAAGGTGCTCAATCTCACGAATACTTATGGGAAATGCAAATTAGAATGAGATATTGCATATTCATCAGTTTGGCAAAGGGAGAAAACAGTCTGACAATAATTTAATTAAGGATGTTGATCAGTAGGAATAGTTGCTGCTGGTTGGACTATAAATTGGTGCAGCCAGTTTGGAATGTAATTTGGCAATTTCTTATAACACTAAAGATCTTCATACTTTATGACCTCACAATTCTCTTGATCACCTTTAATTTTTTTCAAAATGTGGGAGCAGATGTGGCTCGGGCAGTTAGGCACCTGATTCAGTTCCCAGTGCCTCCTAAAGAAGACAGGCAAACAACAAGCAGACATCGAGCAAAAACAATGAGCAAACAAGCAAAAAACACAATGAGCAAGACAGCGAGCAAACAATGAGCAGACAGCAAGCCAAAAAAAAGCAGGGAGTGTATGTGGCTCAAGCAGTTGGGTGCCTGCCTCCCACATGGGAGGTCCCGGATTCAGTTCCAGGTGCCTCCTAAGAAGAAACAGACAATGAGCAAAAACAATGAGCAGACAGACAAAGGAGCCATTTCAGGGGTGGGGGAAAAAAATGTGGCTTAAAACCCATTGAGTGGGTTCTATAACTGTTTCAGTTTTATATAGTAGAATACAATAGACTACATTAAAATGCATTGCAATTAGTAAATATATTTTATGGAATTTTTGATTTAGTTATATTTGTTATTTGGGTCACAATATAAAATGTTATTTTTTACTGTGCAATTCTGTCAAAAAAAAATTCAAAGCTGCTGCTCAGAGGAATTTTCACACATACTTGAAGGAGGTATGTCTAAGAGTGTGCACTGCGTGTTCAAGAATGTAGCGTTGTTTAAAAGAGAAATAATGGGAAAGTGGCCTAATTTTATGTGAACAGGAACACATATATTGTGGTATGTTTATTTAGTGGATTACCATTCAGCCATGAAAATAATCAATAAAAGCTATAGTTATCATGGATAATACATGTACAGTTGATGCTATTTTATTTGAAGTTTAAAAACATACAAAAAATAGTACATATTAATTATGGATAACTTGGGAAATGAGGAAGGTTTTTTTCTTTGTCTTTTTCAAGTTGCAATAGTCTGTGGTAACATTCCCTGAAGTGCACCCATGGAATTGCACTGCTCAGACTCCTGCAGTGAAGGCCATAGTTTATTGATGGCCCAACTGCTGCCCCTCAAGACCACCGTTGCATTTGTGCTGGGGCCATTTTTCATGTGGGCTGCTCGCAACTAGAGACTGCACATGCCTGGGGTACTAACGCAGGCCCAATCGCCTGAGACATGGAACTATTCAAAAGGGCCAGTTTGGCTCAAGGACTTCCCATCAGCTTGGCAAAAATTTTCCTAGTGCTGCACTTCAGTCTGAGACTCTTCCTACTCAATCCTCCTTCCTTCTCGTCTCCCTTCACAGGTGTCAGACCTGCAGTGTCGTCTAAATGTGCTCCTTGACTACTTCTGCTTTCTCCCCTTAATTATCCACAGGTGTTTCCCCAAATAACTCACTTGTGTGTCTGATCCTGTCTTGGTACCTGCCTCTCAGAAGACTCTAATAATACACCTGCACACCCTCACCCAAAATCTTACAGTTACATCAGCACTTCCTTCCTAATACTGTATTAAAATCATTCTTTCTCTCAATATTTCAAATATATTGGAAGAACTAAAATGCAATGTGCATTATTTTAGACATGTCTCTATTCATAGTTTACTATTTATCTGAATTTCCCCAGATATAGATTCTGAGATACCTCCTAGTAGGGAAGTGGGAAAATGAGTATGGAATGGGATAGCGGTCAATCAAGGAGTCATTATTAAGCAAGTTATCATTGTGGGTACCTAGAGTTTAGTACTGGGAACCTCAGAATTATCCCGCTAGGGGCCAAGGAAACCTAGGTGTTTATGCACTGATCCCTTCATTCAGTGGTTGAGAGGTGTTCCTTGATGTGATTAGGGGACGGGGCTATTCTCTTGTTCTTGCAGCCTACTGCACAGAAGGACAACTGGGTCCCAGCATCCAGAGAAGTCCGTGAGGCAAAGGTGGAAATTGAGCCAGCATCACAGAAGTCATAGGAAAAGAATAACATCCTGGAGGGGGGGAGATTTATACCATAATTAGGAATTTTATAACTTACTTAGTTCTCCAGAAACAAAACCTTCCTTATAACTTGTGAGGCTGTTACTTTTTGCCTCTCATGCATGTTTCATAGATGGTGGTTGGCAGCTTATTCTACGGCTGCCAACCATAACTCAGTAGGTGGGATTAATTGTCATTTGAATTTATCTTGAATCCCTTGCCTGTGGTGAGATCAGGGATGTTATTGATTTAGGAAACAGTATTTCCTGTGAGCATGATTCCATCAAATCCTCTGGAGTGGGATTCCACCATTGCTTATGTAAAGGTAACCAAACTCATATGAACAGCAACTAACATTATGAGTGCTTCCTCATTGTTGGGCATTATTATAATTGCTTTACAAACATTAGTTAATTTAAACCTCACAGTAACTCTGTGAGCTAGGAGCTATTATTGCCATCCCTGTTTTCTAGATGAGGATTCTGGGGCACAGGGAGATTTTAAATAATTTTCCCAAGTATATGCTACTGTACATGACTGAGCCACAGTTTTAACTTGGGCACTGTGGCTTCTGAACCTGTGGTCCTGATCACTTTACTATGTCAATAGTAGTAATAATAAAACATTAATAATGATACAATAACTGTATTGTTGCTATGTGTCAGGTACTTTGCTGAGTGCTGATTATGTGAGGTGAATATTAGTATTAATCTCATTTTACAGATGAGGATATGGAGGCATGGCTAGTAAATGACAGAATGAGATTCAAACTCATGTAGTCTGATCCTAGATTCTCTTAACCACTATATTGTATTGCATTGGAGTATAAAATAACAACATACTCAAATGCATTGGAGGAAAAGCATGTTAGCAGTCAAAAACTGTAACAAGAACTTCTCTTTGCAATTTTGTATTTTGCAACATTTAACAAATGTAGTTTTATTATTGATGTGACTTTCCTTATTGTTCAGTAGACAGCATCTGGTACTGCCGTCTGGGTTTTAACAACTTATTTTAGCAGTGTCTTTCAAGAACTATCCCTCTAGAGGGCAGCAGAGACATAGAAGTGAGCTGTCTTTATAACATACATTTTTCAGAAAGTATGGTGGAAATTGAGATTTAAGTGAGTCTTGTTATGTAATTCACATATACTTTATTTAGTAAAACCTATGCAGATATAGGCTAATAGATGTCATAAATATAAGATAACCTGAGTGAGTTTCAGATTTTTTTTGTAAGGTGAGCAACAGAGGCTGGCTGGCACAGATAAAAGGTATGACAGTAGTTCATTCGATTTAAAGAGAAAGCAGATATGGTTTTCAAATTTGAAATAATACGCATTAATTGTAATGAAGCATGTTTTGATTTACTCTAACCAGTAGAGGTAGAAAAACGACTCAGTAACTCATACAGGATGAAATTATGGAAAAGTTTTTAATAAAACATGAATAAATAAAAGTTTTGTATTGTTACAAAGTAGGATAGAAAGTGAAATGGAAAACTTAAAGCATTTGTAAACTTAATAAACATTTTTGTTGATTTGCTTTTTAGTATTTATGCAAGTTCTTTAAAATATTTAATTTCACTTTTAATCAGTTTTAATGGTGAAACAGAATCAAATGCTGACTAAATATGTGCTGATTTTTAATATCTAAGAACTGTCAATTATATGTATATTTTATATAGAGTTGAGGGAATGTAATTATGATCAACATAATTATGCTTAAATAAAAATTGGCAACAGTTAATGCTTGTAAAGGGAAATCTGGAGTTTTTCACTCATTGTGCTTAAAAAAAAATCCATATTCCTAAATGTTGGAGGTTGTATTGAGGCATATGGATCTTTTAATCTTATAGTTTGGGTTGTGTGATCTGTTCATGATCTCATAACAGTAAAACATTTTTTGTCATTTCCTTCCTTTATGAAAGTAACTATGTGTACCAATATCATTTGTGGCATCTATGCCAGAAATTGCTTATCTTTCCATCATCTCCCTTTTTTCATTAGCTGAACTTTAGCTTATAAGTACCAGGTCAGGGACTTTGTTAATTTGCCCTTTTTTTTTTTTTTTATTTTGGCATGAATCTTCCTTTTCACTGTCTCCCTATCATCCCAGTTTTCCCTTGTTTAACCCCCTTTTACTCCTTTCTTTCATTTCATTCCAAAATACTTCTGTTTTTTTAATTTAAGAAAGACTAGAAGAGATAAAGGACAGATATAGGAAATATTGTTATATTATTATTACATATTTATTATTACATATTTATTGTTATATATTGTTACATATTTACATAATGTAACACCACACCGTGGGTGTGGCTTTTGTAATCCTCTAGTTTTCTAATTTTAAAAAGAATCCTTAGGGACTCTACTTTTAGTAATGGTGGAATAGCATGTGCCAGGCCAACTTTTCCACAAATTACAGTGACAAATTTTGGACAAAATGTAGAAGACACCATATGAATGCACTTTCAGGGGACAAAAAGTAGGCAGAAACTAGATGATGTTGACATTTTGAAAGAGAATGGCAAGTGGTGAGTTTCTCATTTTCATGGCTTTTTGCCTCAAAGCAGGGCCCAGTCAGTGTGGGGTGATTAAACTTGGTTAGAAATCACAAGACAGAATCTGGGGCTTCTGCAGCAACCTGAAAGTTAGAGAGGAAACCTGGGAAAGTGGACTGACACAGAGGAGATGCCCCAAATTCTGCATATACATCTTCCAGACTAAAAGAAGTAAACAGATTGTAGTTGCTGCCACTATAGGTGAGGAGGAGTTTGGAGAGTAAGTTCAGCCAGGTTAACTACTTGCTAAACAAAAAAGTAAGTACTCTTCAGAGCAAAAAAAATCCAGAGTGTCTAGAATGCATCATTCACAATGTCCAGGATATGATCAAAATTTACTAGATGCACAAAGAAACAGGAAAATGTAACCCATACTTAAGGGAAAAGACAATTACCTGAGACAAGCTCTGATATGACTTATGTTAAAAATAGCAGACATAAGGAAAAAAAAAAGAAAAAAGAACAACAAAAAAGTAGCAGACATGGATTTTAAACCAGCTGTTGTAACTCTGCTCAAGGAAATAAAGGAAAATATATACGTAATGAATGGACAGAAAACTTCAGCAGAAAATAGAAACTAGAAAAAAGAACCAAATGAAAATTCTATAGCGAAAATATACAACGTTTGAAATAAAAATTTTTTAGGGATGTCTTAGTTTGCCAGAGATGCTATAACATGTACCACACACTGGTTGGCTTAAACAACAGGGGTCTGTTGTTTCACCATGTTGGAGTCTAGAAGTCCAAAATCAAGGTTTCAGCAGGCCATGCTTTTTCTAAAGTCTATAGTGATCTGGTGGTAACTTTCTGGCAATCAGTCTCTGCCTCTGTTACGTGGCAATCTCCTTCAGTTTCTTCTTGTGGCTTCTACTATTATTGTGACCAATTTCCTCTGCTTATAAGGTCTCCGGTCATGTTGGAGTAAGGCCCAGCATCATTCAGTTTGTTCCTAACATCTTCACAGATGCTATTTATAAATGAGTTCACACGCATAGACTTGAACATGTCTTTGTGGGAATATGGGTCAATGTAGGAGAGATGAGCTATAGATCAATGAAATTATTCACCAGGAAAAAGGGGGAAAAAAAGATTAGAAAAATGAAGCTAGCTGTGGTGACTGGTAGGACTATACCAAAGGTCTAACATTTGTATAATCGAAGTCCTAGAAGGAAAGGCGAGGGAAATTGGAGCAAAAAATTATAGAGAGATAATGTCTGAAATTTCTCCAAATTGGGGCAGGACATATATTTACAGGTTCAAGGATTCAAAAAACTCAGTGTTCTCAAAACAAGGTAAATATGAGAAAGTTACATTTAGGCACGTCATAGTCAAGTTGCTGAAAACCATAGCAAAAAAAACACCTTAAGCACAGGGAGATATAATATAATATAACAATAATGAATGTCTGATAGTTTAATGCAAAAATTATAACACCATAATGTAGCATTATGACATACATATATGCAATATGACTGCTTTTGTATAAAGGATGGGGGTAGGTAGATGGTGCTGTCTGCTTACTAGATTCTTAATTCATGTACAAGGTAGAATATTAATTCTTAAGTCCAATTTGAAAAGTTAAAGTTGTATATTATAATTCCTAGAATAAATACACACACACACACAAATGTAAAGAGGTATAGCTAAACAAGAGAAATCAAAATAGAATTCTAAAATACATTCAAAGAATCCAAAAGAAATGTATAAAGGGAAGAACAGAGGAATATAAAACAAATGGGATGAAAAGAAAGCAAATAGCAAAATTATAGACCTGAATCAATCCTATCAATACTTATATTAAGTGAAAATAGATTAATATTCTATTTAAGTGGTAGAGATCAACAGATCGAATGAAAATTAAGACGTCTCTATTTACTGTTCACAAGAAACACATTTAAAAATATATATGTTTTTAAAAAATACTTAGATTACATAAATGTGACATAAAAAATATAGGGGATTCCCATATGCCTTGCTCCCTACACCTCCCACATTTTCCCACATTAACAACATCCTTCATTAGTGAGGTGGATTCATTGCAATTGATGAACATATTTTGGAGCATTGCCACTAGTCGTGGATTAAAGTTTACATTGTAATTTACACTCTCCCACTCAATTCTGTGGGTTATGGCAAGATATGTAAAAGCCTCTATCTGTCATTGTAATGTCATTCAGGACAATTCCCAAGTCCTAAAAATGCCCTCATATTACACCTGTTTTTCTCTCTCCCTGCCCTCAGAACTGCCAGTGGCCACTGCCTCCACATAAATGATATAAGTTCTTACTTTGCTAGAATCATAATAAGTCTATAGTAGAATACCAGTGCTGAAATGAACTTTAGTCCATAGTTCATTCCCCAATCCTGAGGATTCTGGGATGGTGATTCCCATTCCACCTCTAATTGAGAGGGGGCTTCGATCCCATAGGGCAGATGGATGGGACTCCCTTGCTTGCAGTTGTAGATTCTCTCAGTTCCTTGAGATGGTCATTGTCCATCATCATCACCTTGTTAGTTGTCCTGGGTGAGTCCAATTTACTGGAGAGTAGGTGTTGCAACTCTGTTGAGATTCAGGGCCGAGGACAGCCTAAAAATTTAAGTCTCTTGGATGTGCACCTGTCAACTCTAGTACTAATTATAGGTTCAAATAGAAGGATCAGAAGAGCCATGTGTAGGGAAACCACAACTGAGTCAAACTCTGTCACACTGGGGAGCATAAATTCCAAAGTAGTGCCCACTGGCAAGGCACCAAACTCCTGAGCTATCTGCCCTGACTACAGTGTATAGATGTCTCCAGAGCCATCAGGAGCCCTGCTACTTGAGGTAGTATTTACTTTGGCAGTCAAAGAAACACCATTTTAAATGTAATGGCACAGATACTTTGAAAGTAAATACATGGAAAATATATAGAAAGCAATAGTAAGCATAAATAGTAAGCATAAGAAAGCTGAAGTGACTATGTTAGTATTAGATAAAATAGACTTCAAAGCAGTATTGGAGATAAAGAAGGACATTTCACGGTGAAAAATAATGGTCAGTTTGCTGTAACTTACAGAGAATCTAGACAGAAAAATCAGTTAGGATATAGAAATCCAAAAAACACTCTCAACTCTCCGGTGTAATTGACTTTTTAGAACATAACGTAGCTAGATTAAAATAGAATGCACATTCTATTCAAGTACATGTTATATATATAATAAGATAAATCATATATTGGGCTATATAATAACTCAATAAATTTCAAAAGATCAAACTCTTAAAGAGTATATTCTGTAACTTACAATAGAATTAAAGTAAAAATAAGTAATAAGATACCCAGGAAAAGTCCAAATATTTGGAAATTAACCCAATTCTCACTAGGTGGTTTGTAGATTTTATGCACTCCAAATCGTTATTAGTAGGCTTTTTTTTTTTTTTTT
>JAQZBX010106189.1:0-10789 GCA_029593785.1 Cabassous unicinctus
GTAAGAGGGTGCAGGGTGAAGGGGAGGAGTCGCAGGGGGGCACCCAGGAAAGGGGCCTGGAAGATGGAGGAGCCGTCCTCCCCCCGGGGGCGCCCCTCCAAACGCGGAACGGGAAGGCCCCAGGGTCAGAGCGCCGTGGGGGCCCGCCCCAGCTCGGCTGGCGCTGTGACCTCAGGTCAGCCTCTGCACCCCTCAAGCCTCAGTTTGCTCATCTGAAAAAATGGGGCCAATGGCAGCCCCCTCCCCCCGGGGTGGGGCAGGGGCCTCGGGGATTTGCTGAAGCTGCCCCCCAGCTGGCCTGGTAAAGCTTTCAAGGCCCACCCCATGACCCCCTCCTGCAGGGAGCCCTCCGGATGGCCTCTCCTTTGGAGTCCCTCGGCCTCTCCCTCTCTCTGACCCAGGGGGCTGAGGGGTCTGCGGGGGGCTCTGTCTCCCAGCCTGGGGGTCCTGGGGGTGCGCCCAGTGCGCGGCTGGCACCAGGGGGCCTTCTCAATGAGCCGGGAAGTTCCACGCTCGGGGCAGCGGCGGGCAGGGCCCAGTTCCGGGCACCCAGGGGCCCAGTTGGGGCCTGGGAGGGGCTTCTCAGGGGTCTGAGCGTGCGGGACCCTCGGCGAGGGCAGAGCAGGCCTGGAGCAGTAACCAGGACCGGGCAGAACCTGCTCAGCTGCACCCCGCCCCGAGGCTGCACACCCGGGCAAGGCGCCGCCCCCCGCCCGGCCCCCACGTGGGCGCCAGGCCCCTGCGGGAAGGCCCCAGGGAGCTCACGGCCTCTCTGCCGGCTGCCCCCCTAGCGGGCCAAGAGCCTGTGGGGGCGCCTGGGGCAGACCCCGGGCCCCGGCGGGCCGCGGGTCGCGCCCTGTAAACGGGAGCGGGGCAGGGTCCCACGGCGCGCAGGGCCGGCGATGCGCAGTGGCAGGGCCTCTCGCGCCCCCTGGCGGCCGGACGCGCGCAAATGAGCCGGGGGTGCGGGCGACTCAGACCCCCTGGCCAGGACTCCCTCAGCCGTGCCCCCAACTCCCCGGGGCTGGCCTGGGCAGGGCGGGGCTCAGAGCGGGCTGTCAGTGTCCGCTGATTAAATGCCTGGCGGATGGACGGATAGACGGAGGCCCATGACACCCTCCAGTTACAGCTGAGGCAACGCGGGCTCCATCAAGGCCAGACACCCACCATGGGGCTGGACTCGGGGCCCCTCCCTCACCCCCAGGCCAGGCTGTGGCAGTGGAGAGGGCGGGGTGGGCACTGGGGGGCCCAGAGGCTCGCCACCAGGAGGGAAGCGGAGGCCTGACCCCACTTTCCAGTGGCGGAAGGGCTTCTCCCCTGGCCTCCTCCACGACCCCCACGACCCTCCACGACCCCCAGACCCCACCGGAAGCCCTCTCGGTCTCCCCTGCAGTGCCCCCCGCCCTTCTTGCCACCCTTCTCCCCCAACCACCCCCAGCACCAAGGGCCCAGGACCCACCCTGGCTACACCCAAACCCCTCCACCCGGCCCATCATGACAGCGTGCGGGAACAGGGGATGCCGGCCGGCCCATGGCTGGCCTTGGCGGTGCCCCAACTGTGGACCGGTGATCGCCCATTCGTGGGGGCTCGGGGGCTCTTCCGCAGCCGCAGAAACCAACGCAAGCAATCCGCAGGAAAACGGCTGCTCAGGGGCTCGTGAACATGAGGCACCAAGGTTTGGCAGGATCAGGTACGGCTGGATCCAGGCCCCCGTGAGACATCCCTACCCTCGGGCAGGCCCACCCCCTCCGCCCACCCAGCTGTGGGTGCTGTTCCCACGCTCCCAGCAGCATCCCTGGGGAAGAGCTCTCGCTGGGCCGCCTGCCCACGCACTGGGCCAGGGTGCCATGCTCACCCCACCTGGCCCGCGCTCAAGGCAGGAAGAGAAAGTGTCCTGGTGTCTGGGAGGGGTCTCTGGGATCAGGACGCAGGGCCTGGGGCCTGGAGGAGCGAGCTGGAAAGATGGCAGGGAGAAAGGAGGGAGATGGACAGACAAGACCCCTGGCCTGCAGGGACCCCCTCCGCTGATGAGCCCACACTCCTGGCCCAGCTAAACGGCCCCAGTGGTTACAGAAGCAGGCCCCGCTCACTGCGGAGCAGGTGGGCTGTTTGGGAGCAGGGAGACCAGCAGTACCCCTCGGCACTGACCTGGGTCGGAGGAGCCGCCGTGCCTCCGAGTCGCTCCCGGATTCAGGCCAGGGGGGGGCAGGGCTGCTCCTCGGTGCCAGCGTGTGTGTGGGTGTCAGCGTCACGCTCTGCCTCCCCCTCTGGACGCCCAGCCTGTCCTGGGGCATCCTCTAAAAACGGGACCACCCACCTCAGAGACCGGCCCTGGGCCTGGGCTTGTGGCTCCTCAAGCGGCTACCAACGCCTTTGGGAGCTCGTTGCGTTTTCGCAACAGCAGGCACAAGTGCGGCATTAGTGAGTGTTTTTGGAAACCATGGAATGATGAAAGCTGTGGCTCTGTGAGGGCTGCCGCGTGCCGCGTGAACTCCCAGCACGATGGCTGTCACCGTCTCTCTCTGGCAGCAGGGCGGCCAGAGGTGGCTCCTGCCCCTAGCCTGATAACATGACCCCAGACAGGCCCTCCTCGCGCCACTGTCAGAGGGAAGAACGCCACGTGCCCGTTTTCACCCCGTGAAGGCTTTCGCTGCTTTTGTTTTCAAGCCCTGGTTATTAGAAACAGCGACACAGACTAATCTTTCCTTTGAAACGCCTGGTGGGGGGGGCAGGGGACAAGCCAGGATGCCAGAGGAGCCAGACGCGCCCCAAGGGGACCTTAGGACTTCCACACGGGCGTGGGTGTTCGCATGCGCCTTTATTGAGTTACAGGGGAAAAAACAAAGCCCAGAACAGCTCCCTCCCCACGGCCGAGGCCTAGGAGCTTTTCGTTTCAGCTCGCCCAGGCCTCGGCTCAAAGCCCCACGAGGGCCCCGCCGCCTGGCCCTGTCTCCGTCTCGCCCTCGCCCGTGGGCTCCAGCCACACCTGCCTCGATGGCCCCGTTCCAGCCCCGGGCCCTGTGCACTGGCCGTTGCCTGGTGTCCTCCACCCTTCCGCACTGTCCATCCCTCCTCTGGCCACTGGGAACGCAGGCTCTTCTTTTCTCCCGCAGCCCGCCTGGGGGCTCCTGGTGTCCACCTGGTTGCTGAGCCAGCCGCGAGGACTCCTGTCTCAGTCTGCTCGGTCCCAGCCGGCACACAGCGCAGCGCAGACCTGGGGGCCCCGTCTGAACTCTGCCGCGACAGACGCCCGAGGGCAGGGAGGTCAGCGGGCTACGCGAGGCAGGGCGGCAGCTCCCGGGCCCGGGCTACCTGTGGCCCTGCGCCGTGGCGTCCATGCGGCTCCGGATGTTGATGGTCTGCTTGAGCAGACCCTCGACGCTGCGGAAGTAGACACTGCTGTCCACGAGGTTCTTGACGGCACTGCAACAGGAGGACGGGCCTGATCAGCGCCCCCCGCACGCCCCCGGGGCCAGCAGTGCGGCCCGTTCGCTGCCTGCACCCCCGCCGGCGTGGGGGGCTCCTCAGAGCCCGCGGGGCTGCTCCTGCCCCCAGAGTGGGCACACACAGGTTTTCCTACTAGGTTTTTTTTTAGGAGGTACCAGGGATGGAACCCGGGACTTGTGCCTGCGAGGCAGGCGCTCGACCAGTGAGCTGCACCCGCTCCTTCCTACTGCGTCTCGATGACACGCGACAGGGCGATGGTGAAATGCAACTTCCACTTCGCCACCGCTACCACGTTTACCCGTGTTTAGGTGACGCAAGCTTATAAAGGAGGCCACGGAAATACCCCGTTTTCCTCTCAGGTGGCCTGTGCCACCCCCGCAGGGCGGCTGTCCCCTGACTGCTAAGCCCGACCCGAGTCCAGACGGGAGCAGCCACCCGGCCAAGCTACACGCAGCCAGGGAGGGACACGCTGCCGCCGACAGCATCGCCAGGCGGTGCACTCGTGAGGGCACGAGGAGACTGACAGGCCGCCCAGGGCCTGCTGGGTCAGGCCGCCAGAGCGGACACGCCTGCAGCCAACCCGAGCGGCGTTCCAAAGTCCTGCTTTAAAGCCAGGAGCCACTCGCACTGGGAACGGCCAGAGCCCCGGTGGGTGCGTCGGCTTCCCCCGTCTGACACGCGCCCCAGGCTTGCGGTCCGCAGCCCTGACAACTGCTCGTCACCCCACGCGTGGGAAGGAGGGTCTGACTCCGCCATGCCGACGCCACCAAAGGAAGTGAGCTTCGCTAGCGATTCCGCACCCTGACGAGAGGCTTGCCGGGGCGTGAAGCCCCACGGGCCCCAGAGGAACATGCGCTGAAAGCTGATCCGTCCCTGCGGGTGTGGACCCACTGTAAGGAGGGCCTTTTCCCGAGGCTCCTGCAGTGGAGGCGTGGCCCAGAGTGGGTCTCAACCCTCTTACTGGCGTCCTTTATAAACGCCATCAAAAGGGAAAGAAACAGAAAGCCACGGAGGCAACGGGAGCCAGGAGAGCAGGCAGAGCCCAGCAGACGCCGCCAGAGCAGCCCGGGGTCGCCGGCAGCCAGTCCACGGGCAGAAAGCATCGCCCGATGGTGCCTCGATGTGGACTTCTGTCTCAGCCTCGAAACCGTCAGCTTGCAGGTTAAATAGAGCCAAGCCATCTCACGGTGCCTGCTTTCTGCAGCCTAGGAAACCGGAGCACGTGCTGGCGGGGGTCCCGCTCCCAGCTAAAAACTCAAGAGAACGGAAAACGGGCGCCAGTGGACGTTCACGGCAGCATCACTCACAACAGCCAAAAGCCGGGGGCAGCCCACGGGCCGACACGACGCGGTCCACCTGCCCCACGACGACGTGGGCGACCCCTGACGCCACAGCGCCAAGCGAGAGACGCCAGACGCTGAAGGCCACGTGCTGAATGGTGCTGCCAACAGGAAATATCTAGAACAGGCACATTCTCAGAGGCAGAAAACACACGAGAGGTTACCAGGAGCCGGGAAGAGGGGGGAACGGGAGCTCCTGCCTCATGGGCAGTTTCTGTTTGGGGTGACGGGAAAAGCTTTGGTATTGGATGATGGTGATGGCAGCACAACACTGCGAATAAAGTTAATGCCACCAAATTGCACATTTAAAGGTGGTTGAGACGAGGGGAGTGAATGCAGCTCTGTGGCTGGGCGCCCGCCTCCCAGGTACCAGGGCTGGAGCCCTGGTTTAAATGGGAAGTTTTTTGGTTATGTTTCCACAGCCTCCGCAGCGAGCAGTTTACCTCGCCGTACACGCAATCTCAACATCTCATCTTCACGCCAACCTCTGGCGATGCCTGAAGCGCCCAGGCAGCTAAGAGAAGAGACCGCCCGTGTTCGCAAAGGGCAGCACCAGAGGACGTCACCTCGTCAAAGAACTCGGCGCGCTGCTCAGCGGGCAGCCTCCCGCCTGCCCCGTGCGGCGCGACGGTGCAAAGCTCCGTATCTGCGCTGCCCAGCGAGCTGGCTGCTCAGCCGGCGGCAGTGAGGAGCCGACTCTGAAGTTACTCAGAGAATCGTGACCGTGGAGGCAGCGAGCCGACTGGAGGCTCCCGGGGCCAGGAAGAGGGGGAAGGGGGCTACTGCTCCGCGGGCGCAGCGTGTCGGCGCCAGGTGGGAAGGTTCTGGGACCGGGTGGTGGTGAGGGAAGCACCACGTCGCGACTGCAACGGGGGGGCTGGAGGGGGACGTCCATGTGGCACGCCTGTGCCCACAAGATGAAAAAGACAAAGCGGACCGGATGCGTGGCACGGCCCTGGACGGCATCTAGTCATGCGGAAGGCGCTGCCGGGACAAGTGGAAAACCTGGAACGGAGGCTGCCAGCTTCGTTCAACGTTCAGTTCCTTGAACATGAAGAGTGCTCTTCAAGTGGGCACCTACGCGGGGTGGTCTGAAGCTGTGTGCACCCCCGGAAGGCACGCTCCCAAAGCTGCCCCAGCCCTGCGGTGTGAAGTCCTGGCGGCGGACCTCAGCTAAGGTGTGGCCCCAACCAGTCAGGGTGGGTCTGTTTTTAAAGATTTATCTATCACCGCCCTGCGTTGTTTTGTGCTCGCTGTCTGCTCTCTGTGTCCATTTGCTGTGTGCTCTCTGTGTGTCTGCTCGTCTTCTCTTTAGGAGGCACCGGGAACTGAACCCGGGACCTCCCATGTGGGAGGGAGGCGCTCAACCATCCGAGCCACCTCAGCTCCTGGGTTTGTTGTGTCTCTTTGTTGCGTCATCAGCTTGCCTTCTCCAGGACGCATCAGAAACCAAACCCAGGACCTCCCGTGTGGCAGGCAGGAGCTCAATTGCTTGAGCCACATTCGCTTCCCCCAGGGTAGGTCTTAATCCTTTACAGATGGAATGAAATTCATAGAGAGAGAGAGAGAAGGAGCGAGCACAAGCGCCGCAGGAGGAAGCCAGAGGTCAACAGAACCCAGAGAAGGCAGGAGAGGCCGCCACGTGCCCCGCCACGTGCCGGAAAAGCCAGGCCGCAGTCTTCTGGGAGAATGCACCGCCTTGGCAATGCATTGATCTCAGGCTTCTCCTGGGCTCAAAGCCGTGAGCTGGCAAACCTGTTGCTAAGCTGACCTGGTGCACGGTGCTTGTTTCAGCAGCCGGGACACTAACAGTAAGTGACTATCCCTGTTCACAGGAAACGTACGCAGAAGCCCACAGTGTTCAAGGGCACGATGTGTGCAACCTCGTTTCAAGTGCTTAGGGAGTGGATGGGTGGGCTGACAGGCAGAGAAGATTGAGCAAACGTGGCAAAACGTCAAACGGGTGGCGGTAGGTTGGAGCCCTCTGTAAGGGGTTTGTACTGGTTTTGCAACTGTCCTGGGAGCTTGGAAGCTCAAAAAAAGCTATAAACCAAAAGAAAAACATTTTCCTGTCAACAGCCACGCGTGGCTGAGGTGCAGGCTGTGGCGCCCTCCCGCCGGCGCTGCCTGGCGTGAGACGGGCTCCCGTCTGCTTTCTGACCCTCGAGCTCCAGCAAGACGCCGTCTGCCCAGGCCACCTCCGCTCTACTCGAGGACGCCGGCGGCCAGGTGGCAGCACACGCGCGCAGCTCCGCACCCGAGCAGCAGGACCTCCCGCTCACACAGCCAAACGCCAAGGCAGGCAGCCCCCCCGTGTCACCTGAGGAGGACTGCATGGGGGGGCGTCCACCCGCCACTCAGATGACCCGCGGCCTGCGCCAGGCGCAAAGGGCACTGCTGAATGAAGATGCTGGGCTCCCGGGGCAGCCAGAACCAGGCGCGGTGTCAAATACCGTCACCGGTAGGCTCTGGTGGGGCGGGTGGGCAGGAGGCAGGGCCACAGCAACCGAAGTGGCCGCGGAGCCTGGAGCAGGGTGAATCGTGGAGGGATGTGTCCACGCCCGCCCGCGGTGCCTGTGGACGGGGCCTTCCTTGGAATTCGGGCCTTTGCAGACGGGCTTGAGCTGAGGCCGTGCCGGAGGGGGGGGCTCATATTCCAGTGCCTGGTGTTGTAGTAAGAGGGAACTTGGCACAGATGCACAGAGGCGGAGGCTGGGGGCACGGCCACGAGCCAAGGGGCGCCCGGGGCCACGGCAAGCTGGGCGAGGGAGGGTGGGCCCTGCCCTGGGCCTGCAGCGGGAGCGCGGCCTCGCCCACAACTTGGTTTTGGACTTTCTGGCCTCTAGACCGTGAGTGAATAAATCTCTTGTTTAAAGCTGCCCAGCTTGTGGCCATTTGTCTCGGCAGGCCCTTAAAGAACAACAAACCCGACTCGGCCATTTGCTAAGTTCTTCATTTCCCAGGACGCCTGGTCTGTCCATGAAACGAGCCCTCTAGCAGCTCTCGTTTACTGTGGATGCGAGCGGCCCACACCAGCCTCGTCTTCTTTAACTCAAGACTTAGACGCGTGAGCAGCACGTTCATGTGCCCCCGTGATGGTCTAGGCTGCCCCCACCCCACAAAGGCAGGTAATGGGGCCGATCCATCCCCGTGGGTGGGTGGGAACCTGTTCTACGGGGCCTTTGGGTGAGGTCACTCCAGATAGAAAAGGCGGGGACTGCTGTGAAGAGACTACAGGCCACACAATCACATTACCTTCTAATAAAGATGGTTTAATTTCTTAGGAGAAAAAAAGAAAAGAGAGACTATTGGTAGAAATCTAGTCGCTAAAGGCACTTCCGATGAGGCCTGAGAAATGATGAATGTGTCACTGCAAACTGCAAGAAAGGTGACCCTTATTTCAAAGCAGCAAAGAACCTGGCAAAATTGTGCTCTGATGCCGGATGGCAGAATTCGAAAGCGACGAGCTTGGATATTTAGCAGAGATTTCCAGACTGAAATGTGGGGAGTGCGGCCTGGCTTCTCCTTGCAGCTTACAGTAAAGCGCGAGAGGAAAAGGATAAGCTGAGAACCGAACTCCTGGGCACAGAGAAACCAGAACTGATGGTTTGGAAAATTCCGAGCTCCTGCAGAGCGAGATCAGGAGCAGTGCCCCGTGTGAGGGTCTAACTGAACACGGGACCAGGCAGCCATTTCAGAGCAGATCAGGACTGGCAGCGCAGCTACCCAGGAAGGAGCTGTGGAGAGCCCTCCTGCCTGACGGCCGGGACCCCTGTGCACCACAGGCGAAACCCACCAGCTTTTTGCAAGATCTGTATGCACGGAACCACTGCCAGCCTGGACCGCAAGGGACAGACGGAAGGAAAGACTTCAGAGGCAGGACCACGGCAGCTGAGGGCTGGACTGAAGACTTCTTCCCTGGCCAAGAGAGTGGACCCACCCAGGTGTGTGGAAAGGGCGAGTCTGCCGCGGAGCTCGGAGAGGGCAGGCCTTTGCCCCAAGGTTTCTCAGACACCTGGGGGACTCCGCAGAGGGTGGCGGCTACCCTCAAGCTTGATGAGGGTGACGCCTTCACCCCAGTACATGGGAGGGCGTGGCTGCTGCGCAGGCACTTGGAAAGGGTGGAGCTGCCGCTCCGTCAGGCCCAGAAGACCCCCAGACCCAGGAATCTAACGGATACACCCTGCAGGGTTTAGGGGTTGTTTGGGACCCGTTTTCCTTCCAGTTCCTCCTTTCTGCTATGGAAATGCTTGTCCCATGCCCGTCCCTCCCTGGTACATTGGAGACAGATGACTCGTTCTGCACCGAGGGAGGGGCGCTGTGCCCAGGACAGACCACACCTAGAGCCGGTTTTGATGAGACTCTCTACTTAGTGTTGTTACTGAAATGACTTAAGGTCTGGGGATATTGTGACAGAATGAATGTACTCTGCGTATGGAAAGAACATGTCTTTTGGGGTCCAGAGGGTAGAGTGTGGTGGTCTGAACCTGCAGGCACCCCAGAAAGGCATATTCTTGGACCTAATCCATCCCTGTGGCCATAAGGCTATTTTAAGTAGGAAGTTTTGATGAGATGACTTCAGTTACGGCGTGACGCAGCGTGCGTCTTAACCCTCCTACTGGGTCCTTTATAAACGGAATGAAGAGAGACAGAAAGAGAGACTGAGGGAGACAGAGAGAGAGGGAGACAGAGAGAGGGAGGGAGGAAACCAAGGACGCAGCTACGCCGGGAAGAGGAGAGACCAGCAGGTGCTGCCATGTGCCTGGCCATGTGCCAGGCCGGGGACCATGGGCAGCCAGTCTTCAGGCAGAAAACAAGGCCTGATGCTGCCTTGATTTGGACGTTCTTGTGGCCCCAAACAGTAAACTACTAAATTCCCACTGCTTACGCCAAACCACTTCACGGTATCTGCTTTGAGCAGCCCGGGAAATTAAAACAGGCCCCTCCTCAGGGGCAGTCCGTCCCGCTGTTCTATCCCGTCTGGGCTCCCTGCCCGGGCAGCCCCAGCAGACAGTTCACCCTCCCTGAAGCCTGATGACCCCTCCCCTGACATGAGGAAGGGGCTCAGCTCCAGGAGGGGGCGCTCCAGGCACCCGGGCATCAAGGGCAAGGGAGAGAAGCTCAGCTCCATGCCCCCCACATGCCGCCATTCAGGGGGGCTCAGCAGGGCAGGGCTCCCCAGGCAGACAGCCAGGGTGTAGGGCACGGTGGGGAGACCCCGGGGCCGCGGGGAGGCCCCAGCACCACACTCACCTGCAGGCGTACTCCACCGTGTAGATGGCGCCCTGGCTCTGCTCCTCCCACCGCTGCATGTCAGCCTGGTGGGGGGGGAGTGACGTGAGGGGGGCACCACCCGCAGGGCCCCCTCGCAGTCTTCGGGGAGGGTGCCCGGACCCCCACAGGGCCGCAGAGCCCAGCCTCTCCAGCCCCTCCAGCCCCCTGCAACGCCCTGCCCTCGGGTCTTAACCTCTGCCTCCTGCCTACCACGCGGCCCCTCCCGGGGCCCTGCTTCGATGCCCGCCCTAGCGGTTCTTCTCCAGGCCTCAGGCTGCCTGGACACATCCCCGCCCCAGCCTAGAGGTGTGGAGGCCTGGGGGGGGTCTACGGGGGACGGGAAGGGGCACTCACCTTGTGCTGCGCCAGCTCGGGCAGCGAACGGCGCACGTGCTCCTGCAGCCGGTACAGGGCCACGGACGGCTCGTTGGCCAGGACGTAGACGCTCTCGGTGAACTTGTCTGTGACTGGCTCCGGGTGCCCCAGGATGGCCAGGCAGAGCGGGGGAAATGAAGGGGCAAGCCATCAGACCCCTGGTTCCTCACCCTGCAAGCCCAGCTAGAGGGGACGGAGTGTGTCTCCCCAGCAGCGGGGTCACCCGGGTCCCAGTGGTGGGCTAAGGCGTTGCTCAGAGCCAGGCCAAACTGCCCCTCCTGGGGGTCACCCCATCTGTGCTGGACACTGCCGGTGCCAGGTCCCTCAGATCCCTTTTACCCCAACGGCCGCG
>JAQZBX010106190.1:0-10773 GCA_029593785.1 Cabassous unicinctus
TATTAAATTTAGCTTGTTGCTTTCAGATATTTCTTCATATAGGCATTCATAGCTATAAATTTCCCTCCAAGCACAGGCTTTGCTGCATCCCATAAATTTTGGTATGTTGTGTCTTTGTTTTCATTTGCCTCTAAGTATTTTCAAATTTCCCTTATAATTTCTTCTTTAACCCATTGTTGTTGTTTTTTTAAGAGTGTGCTGTTTGATTTCCACATATTTGTAAATGTTCCAGTTTTCTTTCTGTTGTTGATTTCTAGCTTCATTCCACTGTGGTCAGAAAGGTTACTTTTCATTATTTCAATATTTTTAATTTATTTGGACTTCTCTTGTATGCTAACATATAGTCTATCCTAGAGAATGATGCTTGTGCACTTGAAAAGAATGTGCATTCTGCCTTTGTTGGGTGAAGTATTCTATATGTGTCAGTTAGATCTATTTGGTTTATAGTGTTGTTCAGATCATCTGCTTCCTTGTTGGTCTTCTGTTTAGATGTTCCAAATAGTGTTGAAATGAGGTATTGAAATCTTCAACTGTTATTGTAGAACTGTCTATTTTTCCTTTCAATTCTGTCAATGTTTGCTTCATATGTTTTGGTACTCTGCTGATAGGTGCATATATGTTTATAATTGTTAAATCTTGTTGAATTGAACCTTTTATCAATATATAATGCCCTTATAGTTCTCTTGTAAGAGTTTTTTTACTTAATGGCTATTTTGTTGGGTATTAATATAGTCAGCCCTACTCTCTTTTGATTACTATTTACATGAAATATTTTTCCATTCTTTCACTTTCAACCTATTTGTATCTATGGATATAAGATGGGTCATTTGTAAACAAAATAGAGTAGGTACATGTTTCTTTATCCTATCCCCCAATATCTGCTTTTTTATTGGAGTGTTTAATTCATTTACATTTAGGGAAATTACTCACAAGTCAAGATTTACTTCTGCCATTTTGCTAACTGTTTTAGTAAATCTTATACCATTCTTGTCCCTCTTTACTTTCATTACTTCTTTCCTTTTTGTTTTGATGATTTTTTATGATAAACCATTTTGAATTACTTCTCCTTTCCTTTTGTATAGCTTTTAAAGATATTTTTATGGTTTCCATGAGATTACATTTAGCATACTAAATCTATTACAATTTAGTTTGTGTTGATTCCAACTTGACTTCAATAGCTGAGTAGCAGTTTGGCAGTTTGATGTAGTTATGAATTCCAAAAATATAAATTGGATTATGCTTGTAAACTGGTCTGCTAATCTGGACATGATTAAGTTATGATTAGGGCGTTGACTGGGCCACGTAGGTAGGGTGTTGAGCCCCACCCCTTGGTGGGAGGGGTCTCAAAGATAAAAGACATTGCAAAGGACAGAGTTGGAGTAGTTTTTGAGTTGTAGCTTTCATGCTGGAGTTTTGATGCTGGAGCCCGGGGAGGCGAGCAGATGGAGGAGCTTGGTTGTGAGGAAGGAGAGAAGGCCCCAGGATAGAGACGAGCCATTCACCTGATAGTCTACAGCTGGCCTTGTGGAGGAAACAGAGGAGCTGAGCCCAGAGAGAAATGGAGCCCCAGGAAGAGAGGAACCCAAGAAGCCTGAACCCTCACAGATGTCGGCAGCCATCTTGCTCCAACACGTGGCAATAGACTTTGGTGAGGGAAGTAACTTATGCTTTATGGCCTGGTAACTGTGGGCTTCTACCCCAAATAAATAAACTTTATAAAAACCAACCAATTTCTGGTATTTTGCATCAGCACCCCTTTGGCTGACTAATACAAGCTGACACATACACAGTTCCTATATCCCTATGCCTCACTTTTATCTAGTTCATGTCACAAATTACATCTTTTTGCCTTGTGTGCCCAGTAACAAAGATTTACACATGTTTTTTATGCATCTGAATTTTCAGCCTTATAAGAAGTAAAACACAACCTTGCAAATGAAAAATGAAATAGTACTTACCCATATTGTTACTTAAACAAGAGATGTTTATTTCTTCATCCAGCATCAAGATTCTGTCTTGTGTCCTTTCCTTTCAACATGGAGGGCTCCCTTTAACATTTCCTGTAAGGAAGGTCTAGTGGTAATAAACTTTCTTAGTTTTTGTTTGTTGGTAAATGTCTTAATTTCTCCCTTATTTTTGAGAACAGCTTTGCTGCTAGATTTATCATTCTCAGCTAACAGTTTTATCTTTCTTTCGGCACTTTAAATATGTTCTCTCACTACCTTCTGGCCTCTTTAGTATCTATTGAGAAACTGGATGTTGATCTTATATATGACACATTATTTCTCTTACTCATTTTAAGATTCCATCTTTGTCCCTGGCATTGGAGAGTTTGATCACAATGTGTCTCAGTGTAGATCTGTTTAGGTTCATCCTGCTTGGTGTTCATTGAGAATCTTGGATTTGTATATTTATATCTTTTATCAGAGTTCTTCGAATATTTTTTCTGGTTCTTTATCTCTCTCTTCTTCTGGGACTTCTATGATGCATATATTGGTATACTTGATGGTGCCCCACAGGTTTCTCAGGCTCTCTTCATGTTTTTCATTATTTTTTCTTTGTGCTCCTCAATCAGGCAATTTAAATTGTTTTGTCTTTGAGATCACTGATCCTTTCTTCTGCCTCCTCCAATCTACTCATGAATCCTTCCATTGAATTTTTCACTTCAGTTATTATACTTTGAATTCCAGAATTTTCATTTGGTTCTTCTTTATAATTTCTGTCTCATTATTGAAATTCTCATTTTCTCTCATATATTTTTCCTGATTTCCTTTATTTCTTTGTTCATGTTTGCCTTTAGTTCACTGATACTATTTATGAGAGTTGTTTTAAGATCGTTGATTAGTAATTCCAAAGATTGCTTTCTCTGGAATATCTTCTATCAAATTCTTTTCTTCCCATGAGAGGATGATACTTTCTTGTCTCCTTGTATGTTTTGTAATATTTTATTGAGAAGTGAACATTCTGAATATTATATTTTGATCAGTCTGGAAATCTAGTTCTCCCACTCTTAAGTTCACCAGACTAAGAGCAAGAAGGCAAAAAAGGAAGAAAGAGAAAGGAGGGAGAAAAAGAAAAGAAATAAACACTAATTAATAGACAAAACACACACCCCAAAATAAAAACAGGCAAATAAATAATGAAGTGCACTGCCTCCCCAATTCTCCTGTTATGTGCTTATGGGAAAGCAGAAGCTGCTGTTTTCAAGACAGAAACCTAGGCCAGTGTCCCTGCTCATCCCTCAGGGATTTGCCAGACTGAAAAATATATAACAGAGAAAGAGGAAAACCAACCAATGAGAGAGAGAGAGAGAGAGAGATATAGAGAGAGATACTGGCTCTTTGTGTTCCTGTAGATGCTAGTGTGAGAACAGTAGTTGCTGCTTCTGAGAAAAGCCAAAGCTAATGTCTGCACTGGATCCTCAGGGATCTGCCAGACTAAACAACACAAGAAAGATAAAGAAGAAACCCAACCAATGAAAAAGTGCACTGGATTTTTAAGCCCTGGTAGATGCTGGTATGAGGCCAGAAGCCATTGCTGCAGTAAGAACTGAAACCAAGGCCAGAATCTGTTCTGAGCCCTCATGGATCTGCCAGACCTGAAAATGCTCACAAACAGAAGGAAAAAAAATAAACACTAGCTCTTTACAGCTAGATAGATTCTCGTGGGAGGCTGGAAACTCCACTGCCCACAGGGTAGAAATAGAGACCAGCTTATGCACTGGTCCCTCACAGATCCCCCAGACCATCCTCGACCCTCTACCCCAACTTTTAGAGGAAAAGGCTTCCTCCACAAGCCCTGGCCCTAGCTGGCTGTTCCCAGAATTTGGGCCATGTTGTCATAGCCACAGTCATTGCCACAGCTGCTGCTACAGAGCTGAGAAGTGAAGATTGGTGACTGCTTGGTGCTTTCACTTACAATAGCTGAATGCTCAGTAGCCTCTCACTTCTTCTGGCACTCCTGCATTTATTCTAAATGTCCATTCTGGTTCCAGGGTTACCACCTAGATTATTCTAGCCTATTTTCTAAGTTCTTTCATTTTTCTAGTGAAGGAGGCAATTTTTAAAACTTCTTACTCCCCCTTTGGTGCCTGCTCTTTCTCCTTCACCATATGATGAGCAAAATTTTTTAAATTTTTATGAAGTCTATTTTATCAATTTTTCTTATTGCTTTTGTTTTCTGTGTCTTGGCTAAGAAACATTTGCCTTCTACCAAGGAACATAGATACTTTTTTATGTTTTCTTTCAAAAGCTTTATGGTGTTTGCTTTTATGATCTATCCCAAATTAATTTTTATGTGTAGCTAAGTTCAAGGTTCATTTATCCATATGGATAACCAGTTATTCCAGTGCCTTTTGTTGAAAATGCATTCCTTTCTTCATAGGTGCTTCAGCACCTATATTAAAAATGAAATGACTGTCACTTCACAACCACTAGAATGGCTATTATTGGGAAAAAAAACAGACAGTAACAAGTGCTGGCAAGAATGTGGAGAAATAAGATCCCTTGTACATTGTTGGTGGGAATGTAAAATGGTGCAGCCACTGTGAAAAACACTTTGATGCTTCCTCAGAAAGTCAAATATAGAACTACCATATGATCGAGCCACCCAATTCCTAGGCATATACCTTAAAGAATTGAAAGAAATGTACACTAATATTTGTACACCAATGTTCATAGCAGCATTATTCACAATAGCCAAAAGGTGGAAGGAACCCAAATGTCCATTAGCAGATGAATGGACAAACAAAATGATGTATGCATACAATGAAATAATATTTCATAATAATAAATATTATTCAGCACAAAGAAAAGGGAATGAAGTTCTGATAAATGGATGAACCTTGAAAGCATCATGTTGAATGAAGTCAAACACAAAGGGATAGGTATTGTACGATTCCACTTATATGAAATAAATCAAATATGCAAACACGTGGAAACAGAAAGTAGAGTTCAGGTTACCAGAGGCAGAGATAGGGAGAACTGAGAGTTAATCCATAATGGATGTGGTGTTTCTGTTTGGTATGATGGGAAAGTTCTGGCAATGGATGATAGTGAGGGTACTGCAACATTGTGAATGTGATTAATCCCTCTGAATGGTATGCTTGGGAGGGATTGAGATTGGAAAGTTTATGTTTTATATGTTTCCAAAATTAAAGAGAGAGAGAGAGAGAGACTAAAGAGACAATGTCAATTAAACGCAATATATGACCTTAGTCTGAATCTAATAATGGAGGAGAAAAAGACATTATTGGGATTTATGAAAAAATTTGGAATGTAGACTGTAAACTTTATATCAAAGTTAAAGATCATGAACTTGATAACTGCACTTAAGGTGATTACATAATTGAATATCCTTGTTCTTAAGAAATGTACATGGAGGTATTAAGTATTCAAGTAGCATGATGTATGCAAACTATTCTCAAATGTTTAGAAAATAGATAAATAGAAAGACAGACAAACAGATATAGATATAGGTAGATAGATGATAGATAGATAATAGATGATTGAGAGATGGATTGATAGATGATAGATAGATAGATAGATAGATAGATAGATAGATAGATAGATAGATAGATAGAATGATACAGCAAATGTGAAATGTGGCAAAATATTAAAATTGGTGAATTTCTGAATCAACTGTGGGGGATAGAGAGGGAACTGGAGCTCCTTTTATGGGTTCTGTATTATTTTTGCAACTTTCCTGTCAGCTTGAAATTATTTCAAAATAAAACACTTAAAGAAAAAAATCAAAGGACTATATAAGTGTGGATCTATTTTGGGGGTCCGTATTCTGTCATAGTGATATATTTGTCAATTCTTAAGCCTATAGCACACTATCTTGATTAATATAACTTTTGAGTAAGGTAAAGTAACTTCTCCAGCTTTGCTCTTCTTTATAACATTGCTTTAGATTTTCTAGGTCCTTTGAATTTCTATATAAATTTTAGAATCAGCTTGTCAATTTCTACCAAAAATTCTTGTTATGATTCTGACTGAGATTGTTTTTAATCCATAAATCAATTTGTGAAAATAATTTCTTCCTAACCATGAACCATGAATTAGGAAAGTGTCTTTGACAGAATTATGCTTTAGGAAGACTAATCATGTATCAATATGAAGTGTAGATTGGCCTAAAAGCATGGATACCACTTGAGATGCTATTGTGGTTGTCCACGGATAGGAAATATGTGCTTGAATAAATACAGTAGTACAGTGGAAATTAGGGAATGCATTCCAGAAGTAGAATTATCAGGACTTGATAACTGGATGATATGAAGAGTGAGGAAGATGGTGGAGTCTTATATTATCCTGATATTTCTGTCCTGGATGACCAAGAGAATGACGTTTCCATGAAACATGAATTGTCCTTCATCTAGCAAATATTTGTTAAATGCATGTAATGTAACAGAACTTGTGCTTGGCACTGGGGATATAATAGGAACAAAAATACAAACACTGCCTTATTGGAGCACATTGTGTATAAGCAATATATTAATTAAATATCACACAAATGGATGTAAAATTGCAATGGATGAGAGTGCTCTAAGCACACCTAACACCCAGATCTTGGTTTCTAATACCATTCTCCAATAAAATGAACCAGGGCTCCTTGTAAAAATGTCTGATTCTAGGACTGAGGTAGGAAATATGCAAGTTGAGACTGGAGCATCTTGTAGTGCCAGAAAGTAAGGAGATGCTAAAAGAAAAAAATGAGACATTGATGGTGGAATGTCAAAGGGGCACAGGAGTTGACTGAAAGAGTACTCAATGGCCAAAGATGGAGTGTTTTGAGCAAAAAAATAAAAGAAACATTGGATTATAACCCAAAGTATAAAATATATATCCATGAGTCCACACTGATTTAAATAAATGATAGAGAGTAAATGAATGGGGAGAAAGGACAAATCTCCTATGCAAAAGAATCCCAAATAAATTAACTCTCCAATCTTTAAGTGTGGGCTGAACACAGTGACTTCATTTCAAATAGTTCACTATGGAAAGGAAAGCAAAAGAGTAACTTTAGAGTGGAGAAACCTGACAGACATTATTTCAGCCAGGTGATCAAGTGATAAATCACATTGATAATATGTACCTTTGATATGATGTGTTGAGAATGGCAGTTTACCTCTGTGATATTCCTCCCCCAAACCCATAGACCCAGTCTAAAGCATTAGAAAAACATCATACAAATTCCAGTAAAGAGGCATCATGCAATATACTTAACCAGTATTCCTCAAAACTGCTAAAGTCACCAAAAACAAGGAAATTCTGAGAAACTGTTACAGCCAAGAGGAGCCTAAGGAGACATGACTACTAAATGTAATGTGGTATCAGGTATGGGATGCTTGAACAAAAAGAAGACACTGGATAAAAACTAAGGAAATCTTAATAAACTATGTATTTAATTAATAAAAATATATCAATATCATTCATTAATTGTAACAAATTAATGTAAAATGTTAATAATAGGGGAAACTGGGTGCACGGTTAGGGAAATATGGGAACTCTGTACTATCTTCACAATATTTCTCTAAATATAAAAGTGTTCAAAAAATAAAGTCTGTTAATTTAAAAAAATATCTAGAAGAAAAGTACATGGTCCAATGAAGTCAGAGAAGGACTTCCTAAGGAAGTTACCCTTTATCTGAGATGTGAAGGATGAGAAGGATTTCAGTAGATGAAGATCTTGGGGAAAGGCATTCCAGGCAGAAGCAACAGCAAGTGCAAAGGCCGTTCGGTAGAAGGAAGCATGACGCGTTCAAGAAACAGAAATAAGCTCATTGTGACTAAAGCAACATGATCAAGGGTGAATATGGTGCAAAATATGGCAGAAGAGATAGGTAGGGATGAGAATGTGCAAGACTTTGTAGGCCTTGTTAAATGTTTTTGTCTTTATCTTAAGAGTAATGGCTTCAAGAGGCATGTGGGTTGAGACGAAGGGGGAAATCAAGGATCACACCCAACTTTTAGCTTGGCCAGGTGCTGGCTGATTCAGGATTCACTGAGATTGGGACATTAGAAGAGGCCAGAAGATCAGTTTTTGACATGTAGAATTTTAGGTGTCTGTGGGACACCCAAGTGATGATGTCTAGTAAGCGGTCATATATCAAGTCTGAGTGCAGAAGAGAGTTGTGAGTTAGAGATAAGTTTGTGAGTATTCACATGTAGGTGATAAATGAAGTCTTGGGCCTGAATGAGACCACTGAGGGTCCCACATTCAAGTGCCTAGAGATAAAAGTGGTAAGCTATCAACATGTGGATGACCATGAATTCTCTCAGAAATACTGTGTGGAATGAAAAAAGAAGAGGACCTGGGCTTGTGATAGATGAGGAGGCTGTAAAAATCTGGGTGCTGGATTGAGATTTGCCTTATAATGATATTTACCTTGATATAGTGATGCTTCCCATGAAATAAGTGTCTTCTCCAATGTCAGTCCTGCATCCACTTCAGGCAATAAAGAAGGAGCTTTTGAATTTATTTCAGTCTTGCTTTTTGAGACATGCTGTGTTGGTCAAGTGGTACTTTTTGGCTAAAGCTGCAGCCAAGGTGCAGGCTTTGCTTCTAGGCTCGCTTAGACAAGATAATCAATCCAACAGTGTGCCCAGACCAATCCATTCTCCACAACTTAGTCTGCTTCCATCTTATCTCTTCACTTGCCTGTGTTTCAAATCTTTAAGCTAAGGATTTACTTCCAGCAGCTAAGAACACAGGAGCAATGGCTTCCTGACCCTGCTCCATTCTTATTGGTTTGGTGGCTAGTGGGTTAAGTCCTTAGAACTGACTTTGACTATGAATGTACCCACCAATGAATCTATGCTGGGAAGTGCCGTGGGTCCAACATTGGGGTTGCCTCCATGTACTGGAACTTCCATGGGGCCAATTACATTATCACAACCCATTCTGCTTGCACAAAAGCTTAGTCAGTCTGCCCACTTAGAGTTGGGCATGGTGTCCACTAACTCAACTGCACACACGTTAAGACCCAGCTTGTTGACAACAGCTCTGCCTATCCTCATTGAGCATTAAGCTTCACTGCACTGGCACCCACTCTGAGCCCAGCTCTGTACTATGCACAAATGTAGCTATAGAGATGAAATAACAACAGTTCTGACCTCAAAGAGCATAAGCAATAGCTTAAATACAAATTGGGAAGACTCCTAAAACCCAAGAGCTGCCCAGTTTACCAAGTGTTCACATCATCTCATCTAATTCTAACAAAGCCCTGCATGATAGACATTATTTTGCTCTTATTATCCTCAAAATGCAGAGGAGGCAACTGAGTTTCCCAAGGTTAAGTTTGTAAGTAGCAAAGACAATATTTAAACCTAGATCTGACTCAAGCCCTCTCTTTGTAAGAGCTCTGTTAGGCTGCCTCACTGGCATCTCCCTCAGCAAACTTGGACCTTGCCAGTGACCCCCATCATCAGAAACAAGTGACTACACCTTCTACAAGATGGAGGTGTCTGGCTGGGGTTTTCAGGAGATGGGGAGGCACTAGCAGAGTGGAAAGATGGCCTCACTCCTTGGTGTGGGCCAGGTGTTTGTCAGGACTCCACATATCTGTACTGCTCTTATATTCTCTCCAGTCCAGTCCAGGCCTGGCTGATGCGGCATTTCATCAGGTTCACCCCTTGCCTCTGTAACAAGATTTCCTTTATCTCTAAGCAAGAGTAATGTTTGTCCTGTTTGCTTATCTGCTCACCTTTGGAAAGTCACCTCCTTTGGGTCAACTTTTGAATCATTTAAAGGAAAACAGTCCCAATTCTGGCCTAGTGCTGGTACAACCATGAGCAGGTCTCCCAGGGCCTCAATTTTCCCATCTATAAAAGGTAGATAGGTTGGGTTTTATTCCATCTCTGTTCCATTGATTGAGGAGGACAGATTCCGTCATTCAGTCCCAATAAAAAGTGATTACTTAATCACTCTTATTTGCCAGGCATACTGGCAAAGTATGCAGTGGTGAGCAAGACAGAAAAGATCCTAGCCCTCATGGAGTTTAGCATCTGTTGAGGGAAACGATCATGTCAGTAGGTACATTATCATAGATTGTGATAAGAGCATGAGGATTGGGACCAGAGTGACAACCTGCATAAGGGATTGGACAAGGTTACCCTCCTCACCATTACCTTTCCCTGAATAACTTCTGCACATAAGTAATCCATTCATTGACTCCCCCCAAACAGTGCCTAAATGCTTGTTAAGTAATAAGGCACTGGGAATCCTGTGGAGATCAAGGGATACAATGTCCAGCCACTGTGAAGCTTACATTCTAGTGGGGAAGAAAGGCATACACCAATAATTCAGAGAGTGATAAGTGCCATGAGGAAGAAAGCTCAGGGCAACATGATCATAACCCTGTAGCTGCTTTAAGTTGGCTGGTTCAAGGAAGGCCTCTCTGAGGACATGACATTTGAGTTGAGATCTGATTAACAAAAAGAAGTTAATCTTCAGGTGAGACACACTCATCTGTCTCACGATGATCTGAGAGGCAGAGTTTCCAAGCAAAGGGAAAAGCAAGACCTAAGTCCCTAAAGAGGGACTGAGCTTGGTCTGTTTAAGGAAAGGAAAGGAAGAAAGCCTGTAGGACTGGCACATGGGCAATGAGGTAGAGGGTGGTAGCAGATGAGGTCAGAGAAGTGACCTGTGGCCTTGGTGGTCAGGATAAGAATTGTGGATTTCATTCTCCCTGCAAAGGGAGGTGTATTAGTCAGCCAAAGGGGTGCTGATTCAAAATACCAGATATCTGTTGGCTTTTATAAAGGGTATTTA
>JAQZBX010106191.1:0-10773 GCA_029593785.1 Cabassous unicinctus
AGTCATGAGATTTTTTTTTTTTTAGGCGGTACCAGGGATTAAACCTAGGACCTTGTACATGAGAAGCAGGTCCTCAACCACTGAGCTACATCTGCTTCCAGTCATGGGATTTTATATACTTTGTGGGAAAACTTGAGACAGTTGTAATCATTTATAAATGTTTTCATTCATTCTAAGTGAAGGATTTGTTGTTTATACCCTGTACTGTACTTTGCAATTTGGTGTGCAAGGTAGAGATGCTCTTTTTATGTGGCCAAGAGAGAATAAAATTGATTTGGAAAATTGCCCATCCTTACAACTGTCTGAAATGTGTATTGACAGTGTGGTTGGCTGAACTGTGGATTGGGACTTGTTATAAAAATTTTCAGACTGAAAATATTTTTGTTACACTATAACACTTCTTTTCAAGATTTTACCTTTCCTTTTTAATAAATGGAAGGCTAGCTTTTATTCTTGGACCAGGTAACCAGCAAATCCTCTCCGTAAAGAGGTAATGTAAAAAAGTATGTTTCCCCCGTACGTGAAGTTTTATAATCTTTTTTTTTACTTGATATTATAAACATCTTTCTTATTAATAATAGATATACTTACTTTTTATGGTGGCATAAAATTTCATTGTAGAACTGTACCATAATTTACCTAACCAAATTCCTATTAGACACTGAGATTGTTTCTGATTTTTACTATTATTAACAATGTGCTGTGAATGCCTTGTGTGTGTGTGTGCTGTGTGTGTGTATAATTTCACATGTGTACAATTATTTACTTGGGGTAAATTTCTAGATATGAATTTCTAGGTTGAAGAGTTTGTACAGTTTACATTCTTAAACACTTTGACATATGACTTCCAGGAAAATGGCGGACTAGTAAGACACAGGAATCTCTTCTCCAGAAAAATAGCTAGAGGACAGGCTGAAACAGCCCAGAAAAAGAACTTCTAGGGTTTAGGACAGCAGGTGAAGGCTGCACACCACCCAGAGGAGAGAGGGACAAAAGAGGGAAATTGCGACGACAGAACTGTGAATTGGAAACAGCAGCGGCTGCTGCTGCTGGCACCCTCCCCCAAACTAAAGACCCTTGAGAATTCTTGGGCCCCTGGACCTGTGACTACAGCGAAAGAGGGCTCCAGGGATCTATCACCGCAGGAAAGGGGAGAGAGAAGGACACAGCCTAAGGCTGACTCAGGTTCTGACCCACAAATTTGGGCTGCATTACCCCACGGGCCCTTCCAGGCCAGGTGGGACCACACGGTGGTTTGCCCTGGGAGCCTGTGAAGGACTGGCGAAATCCGACCCTGGTAATCTCCCTCTCTTCTAGCCTGGACTAACTGTTGAGGATTCCACAGGAGAGGGGAGAGAGAGCCTGGGGCTGACTAGGCTTTTGACTTGCAGGTTTGGTCTGCTGTGTCCCCAAAGCCCTTCCAGGCCGGGTAGGGCTACTCCATTGTTTCCCTTGGAGCCTGCAAGGGGCTAAAGATATACAAACCTTCCAATCTCCTTCTCTACTAACAGGGACTGATTGTTGAGGACTCAGAGGGGAGTGGAAATATTTTCTAGCTAGAAAAAGGGAGGAGGCTGTCAGAGAGGACTGGAAAACTGTCTCAGAAAGTTTGAATTACAAGGCTCTTAGCTTTCAGACAGGAAGTTCTGTCGCATTGATCTGGTCTGTGTTGCAATAAATACACTCGGACCAGGCATTGACTTGAGAGCTGCCAAAGAGAGCCATCTCCTGGCAGACCAAGGAAGTACACATAAGAAAATTAAAAATAAGTAAGAGGCTTTTCCTGGCCTCTATAGCCTCCCGGCCCAATGCCCGAGGAAGCGACTCTACAACCAATTGCTGGATTTAGTGCACAGTTTTGAGCAACCAGCAGGACAATCCTAACAATCCAGGTTGAGCCAAAAATCAAAGAGCTGTTGTAACTCACAACCTCCTGCCACTAAATCCCTATAAAAGAGAAAGAGATTGAGTATCTGAGTAAACTACATCCTAACCAGATGCCTAAACACCAGCAAAAAATTACAAGTCATACTAAGAAAATAAAAGATATGGCCCAAGAAAAGGAATACATCAAAGTCCCAGAAGAGATGCAGAATTTGAGAGAAGTAATCAGTGAGATGAGCACAAATTACCAAAATCAAATTAATGAGATGAAAGACAATATAGTTAAAGAGATAAATGACATCAAGAAGACATTGAGCTAACGCAAAGAAGAATTTGAAATCCTGAACAGAAAAGTAACGGATTTCATGGGAATGAAAGACACAGTAGGTGAAATTAAAAACACATTTGAGGCATACATCAGCAGACTTGAAATGATAGAAGAAAGAATAAGTGATACCGAAGACAGAGCAGCTAAAATTGAAGAGAGAAAAGAACAGAGAGAGAAAAGAATGGAAAAAATTGAGCAGGGGCTCAGAGAGTTGAATGACAACACAAAACGCAACAACATACATGTCATGGGAGTTCCAGAAGAAGAGAAGGGAAAAGGGGCAGAAAGAGTATTTGAGGAAATAATAGCTGAAAATTTCCCAACTCTCACAAAAGAAATGAACTTATATGTCCAAGAAGCACACCATACCACAATCAGAATAAATCCAAATAGACCTACATCAAGACACATACTACTCAGAATGTCAAATGTCAAAGATAGAAAATTCTCAGAGCAGCAAGAGAGAAGCAAACGATCATGTACAAGGGACATCCAATAAGACTTAGTGCAGGTTTCTCTTCAGAAACCATGGAGGCGAGAAGACAGTGATATGATACAATTAGGAAACTGAAAGAGAAAAACTGCCAGCCGAGAATTCTTTATCCAGCAAAACTGTCCTTCAGATATGAAGGTGAGTATAAAGTATTCACAAACAAACAGAAACTAAGAGAGTTTGCAAAAAAGAATCCATATTTGCAGGAAATATTAAAGGAAGCCTTAGAACCTGAAAGAAAAAGACAGGAGAGAGAGAGGCTTGGAGGAGAGTATAGAAGAAAGAAAAGCAAAAAGGATAACCAAAAGAGTAAAAAGAGAGACAAAAACAAGATGACATATGAAAGCCAAAGAATAAAATGGAGGAAGTAAGTAGTGCATTTACAGTAATATCGTTGAATGTGAATGGACTAAACTCCTCAATCAAAAGATACAGGCTGATAGAAGGATAAAAAAACATGAGCCATCCATATGCTGCTTACAAGAAACTCACCTTAGACCCAGGGATACAAACCGGCTGAAAGTGAAAGGTTGGAAAAGGATACTCCATGCAAATAGTAACCAGAAAAGAGCAGGGGTAGCTATACTAATATCAGAAAAAAACAGTCTTTAAATGCAAAAAAGTGATGAGAGATACAGAAGGCCATTATATATTAATAAAAGGATGATCCACCAGGAAGATATAACAGTAATAAATATCTACACACCTAACCAGGGTGTCCCAAAATATATGAGACAAACTCTGGCCAAACTGAAGGGAGAAATAGACATTTCTACAATAATCGTTGGAGACTTCAACACCCTACTCACATCATTAGATAGAACAATTAGAAGATCAGCAAGGAAACAGAGAACTTGAACAATATGATAAACAAGTTAGACCTAACAGACATGTATAGAACACTGCATCCAAACTCAGTGAGTTATACATTCTTCTCAAGTGCCCATGGATCTTTCTTTGTGACCACATGTTAGGTCACAATTCAGCTCTCAATAAATATAGAAAGATTGAAATTATACAAAGCACCTTCTCAGATCATAATGGAATGAAACTAGAAATCAATAATAGACAGGAAAAAAGTGAATTTGCAAATGTGTGGAGGCTGAACAACACACTCCTAAATATTCGGTGGGTCAAAGAAGAAATTGCAAGGGAAATCAGTAAATATATTGAGACAAATGAAAATGAGAACACAACGTATCAAAACTTATGGGATACAGCGAAGGCAGTCTTGAGAGGGAAATTTATAGCCCTAAATGCCTATATTAAAAAAACAAGAAAGAGCTAAACTCAAAGATTTAACTGAACAACTAGAGAAACTAGAAGAAGAACAGCAAACCAATCCCAAAGGAAGCAGAAGGAAAGAAATAATAAAGATTAGAGCAGAAATAAATGAAAATGAGAACAGAAAAACAATAGAGAAAATCAAGAAAACCAAAAGCTGGTTCTTTGAGAAGATCAATAAAATTGACAAACCCCTCGCTAGATTAACAAAGAAAAAAAGAGAGAAGATGCAAATAAATACAATCAGAAATGAAAGGGGAGATGTTACAAATGACCCCACAGAAATAAAAAGACTCATAAGAGGATATTATGAGAAACTATATGCCAACAAACTAGACAACCTAGATTCCTATGGAACCTCAGTTTCCATATCTGTGAAAAGCACAGTATAACACCTACCTCTTGGGTTTTTGGGAGGAATAAGTGAGTAGTAAGTAGAATCACTATGACGTTTACAGGTGTAAGATCATAATTCTATGAACTTTTTGAAAATGACATTGATATTTTATGTTTTAAAATATTACAACATGATATTTTGGGATGTGTTAACTTTGTTGGGCGTAACCTGGTGTCCTCCTTGTTTATCTTTTTGGTTCTTTCTCAGATGTGGAAGAACTAAGGCCAGCATTGGATTTACTTTGTTCAGCAATTAGAGAAAGTGATTCTGAAACCCAAAGCAAACACTTTTCAGAACAGTTGCTTAATCTTACACTGTCCTTCCTTAACAAACAAATAAAGGAGCTTTTTATTCACACTGAAGGTAAGTAAGAATAGCAGCAAAGAAGGTGGCAGTTATATCATTCCTGTGTCAGCACAGAGATATAAGGGGTCCTGTTGCATGAGAGAGCATAAGCTGGTGGAGAACCATTTGCTAAAACTGGGCAAAAGTCAGTGTGTTGTTGAGTGAGTGAAACTGGTCTGATACCGGGAAAGCTGGCAGAGAGACTCAGGAGTAAATGTGAAGAGAGTGAAAAGTAAAACTCAGCTATTTGTAAATAGGAAAAATCTCAAATATTTATTGGTTGAAATTTGAAAATTCTAAGTTTGAATTTTGGCATTTTCTAGAATTCTTTATAATGACTCATGTTGTATTCTCTCTCTTTCTTTCTATAAATATATGAAATTGGCCCATTGGTGATTTCCACAGACTTAGATGAACATCTACAGAAAGGCGTGAACATTTTGACCAGCTACATTAATGAACTTAGAACCTTCATGATAAAGTTTCCTTGGAAGCTAACAGATACTATAGATGAATATGATGTAAATGAAAATGTTCCCAAAATAAAGGAAAGCGATATATGGGAGAAACTTAGCTTTGAGGTAAATGTGACTATCACTTTTTTAAATTTGCCAGATTCAGAGGATTTAAGAAAATATTAGAAGAAACAGAATTTTAGAATCTATACACTTATAATTCTGAATCTTTGGCAAGGATTTTATAGTTCTTGTAGGTTTTGGCAGCTCTGGCACAACTTCAAATTTGTGTCTACCAACACAGATAGGCTCCCCCTTAGTGCCGGATCTGTCCACTTGAATCCAGTGGCAAACACCCAGCCCCAGCCCGATGTGAAGTGATGCCCTTCCTTCACTAGGGCCTGGCATGTTGGACTCCTGCATCTGCCTGACCACTGACTAAATCAAATTGCTGCTGGTGATTCGATTTTAGGAAACTTTTTGATCTCATGACATTATTGCTTGAAAGTATACTTGATCTGAGTCCTATCTCAGATGCTAGTTAAGACATCTTGCCAGTTAAATCACCTTAATTTTCTATGCTCATCTGCTTGTCATTCTTTTTAGAGTATAAGCACAACCAAAATGTGCTGCCTGCCATAGCAATAGGGACTGAAAGTATCTCTCCACTCCAATGGAGAATATTGGCTTTGAGAAGGCAAAGGCCAGAATAGCTTGTCCCAGATGATCAGATCAATAGGGAATGGAAGTAAGGTTGAAATGCTGTCAGGTCAGCAGGACTTATGTTCTTGGGATGTAGGGATGGAGAAGTCCCTGGTGTGACTGCACTTTCTGTATTTCTTGTTTGGCCTCTAACCAGATATTACTTGATTTCCTTCTGTTTTTCAGGCTTCTCTTTTCCTGTCTCCTTCTCAGATTTCTCTTCTTATTTCTTCCCCTTTAATGTTCTCTAAGGCTCCATTCATGATCCTCTTCTCTTTTTACTCAAAATCACTGATTTTTAACTTTTTTTAGGGGGCTACAGTCCACTTTAATGTGGAGTCTGTCTCCAGAAAAATGCATGTGAATGTGTGCACGTGTACATATACACACTTCTCTGCACGTGGCTTAATGGGGTTTACAGACTTCTCTAAAGCCCCAGTTAAGGATGCCTGCCTTCTCTTCTGTCTTGAGTTTAGGTGTTTAGTTTAGCTCTTTATTTCTTCTCACTTGGATTATTGCAGTAACCTTCTAATGCCTCATTTTCTTGAGCTTAAATCCCATGCAGTCCACTCTCCAAATTGCTCCTTGAATATTCTTCCTAAAATCTGTACCTGATTGTGTCACCTCTTGCTTTCAAGATCCTTCAGGGGCTCCACATAAGTTTCACACACACAAGACCCTAGATGATGGGCTTTTCTTTCAAGTTTCTGCTACTACTTTCCAGCTTTTTCTCCAGTTCCATTGAGTAACCTGGAGTTGCCCGAAGCCTTGATGGTGTTTCTTGCCGTTGTGCCTCTGCACATAATAGTTCCTCTTTTTGGAGCTCCTGTCCTCTTTCTCTTCCCTCCCCCGCCCCTCCCGTGAATATATGTAACACTTGATTGTTCTTAAAAATTTTAGCTCATCATTCCCCTCTCCTAGGAAACCTTTTTAAAATCACCCCTCTTATTTAGATGCTCCTCTTCTGGAACCCTCCTCCCTAGCACTCTGGAAATCCTTTATCACAGCCCTTGACATACGGTACTATGATCAGTACTTTGCTTCTGTGTCTTCTACTAGGCTGCACACTTCTGCAGGAGAGCAGAGTCTGTGTTTTAGTCCAATTCATATTCTCTGTGCCTAGCCCAAAATTTAGTAGTAGATTTTCAATACAAGTCCTTTAATAGGTACTCGATAAAAGAACAAGTCCCATGGTGATAATCATAATAAGGAAATAAAAAGGAACTTAAAACGGAAAATGTTTTTTTTTTCCCTTTCCTAGGAAGTTATTGCCAATGCCATTTTAAACAACAGAATACCAGAGGCACAAACCTTCTTCAGAATTAATGGTCATTCTGCTCAAAGACTTGAGGAGCTGATTAGAATAGGCCTAGATTTGGTCTTTGACAATTTAAAACAGAACAATGTAAAGGAAGCCTCTGAACTTTTGAAAAATATGGTGAGTGGCATAATGTTTGATCTTAAAATCCCTCATGTAAAAAAAAAGCTCTCTATGTATTTAATACAACTTCTAGTTAATATAAAAATCGATGTGTATTTATGGTTGTGTCACAAACCAAGAAATGTGTAACCTTTACTAGGAAATAATATGGGCGATAATACTGAGAAATGTTCTTTGGTACTGAGGACTTTCTTGAAGAGATTTTTAAATGGATTTTCTATTGTCTGTTCTTTGCTAAACTTGGCACTTTAAATAGGAGGAGACCTTGTTTCTGTCCGCAGGCCTCACACGGTCAAAGCACACCGGTGACCTCCTTGTTGATTGGGGAAGCAATTTGTATTGTTTCTGTGACCCCTTACATCTCTCCTTGAACTTTCTAGTAAATTTGCTGGGTCTTTGTGCTCCATGATTTTAGTTCCTTTAAGAAGAGGCAGTCTAGAAATAGGGCTCCTGGACTAAGCTGAGATCTGACCTTAATTTGCATGATTGGGTTTTGACCCTGGTAACTTTCTGGAAGGGCAGACAAACGGAACTATGTAAGAGGTGTTATTTTGTGTTGATCTTTGTTTCTAAGAGAATTATCATAGCAGGTTCCTGTAGTATTGGTCCTGTGGTAATCTAGCATTATCCTATATTGTTCTCTGTGCTGCATTTTGCCGTTTGGCAAAATGCTTAAGGACTTTAGGGATAGGCAGTAAATACATGATAAATGTAAGAAAATGAATGCTCACAAGAACAGAAAAGCAGTGGAATTCTAACACTATATATATCTGTAATAGAGGCTTCTTTATCCAACATTTGTCTGTGTTAAAAAAAAAAATTCCATTACAAAATGTACCTTTTTTTCCCTAAATTTATTATAGGGCTTTGATGTAAAAGACCAGTTGCTCAAGATATGCTTCTATACAACTGATAAAAATATACGGGACTTTTTGGTAGGTAAAGGTGAGACTTTGTAGTTTATGTTTTCTGGAGAATGTTGGTGAACTTTGAAAGTAATTAAATTTAATATTCAACTAGTATCTAATGTAAGTAAAAGTGCAATGATCCCATCAGTTTCTAAAAAATGATTATTTTACACTTGTGGCAAAGTGAAATTTATGTGAATATATATTAGCTCAAAATTTCAAAATAGAATTCTTGTATGACATTTAATATCATGACATTTGTTCTGGTAAATATGCTTGATTTTTTTTTATGAGATCAGTGCTTTAATTTAATTATTTTTTTATTCAAGGTTGAAATTTTAAAAGGAAAAAATTATTTTTCTGAAAAAGAAAAAAGAACTATAGACTTTGTGCATCGAGCTGAGATGTTTTATTCAGGACATTCCCAAGAAAACATGCATATCCAGTCCTTTCCCAGGTAGTCTCATTGCCCCTATCGATAACATGGGGAGAATATTGTAGATAGTGTTTAGTTTGTGATTGTTAATGAACATGGGTACCTCATTGGAAATGAGCTTATATTCCCCATGAAGATAAAACTTATCTAAATATACCATCATACAGAAGAGTCTTAGGAACTTCCTGTCATTTCAATATTTTCATAATCATATATATAATTTTAAGATATTAAATGCCAAACTGAGAGTATCTAATTATGTGGTTCCCCAAAGAGTAGAATTCCTAAGCAGATAAAAAGGAATTTTGCCTTTCCTCCAAAATTAAAAATAAATTATGTCACTGTTTTAGGTATTGGATGAAGGAACAAGATTTTTCCAAGCACAAATCTGTTTTGGACTCAGTCTTGAAATATCATAAAGAGGAATTTAACAAACAAGACCATAGAATTATGTTAAATTGGGCTCAGTGGTGGGATCGACTAACACAAGAGTCCATCCTTCTCCCCAGGATAAGTATGGAAGGCAAGTGTGAGAGAACCTAAAATTGGAGCATATTGAATGAGGATTAAATTAGGTATTGGTATTTGAATATTTTGGTGTGTCTCCATTTTAGAATTCCTTTTGGGTAGAAATATTGGTTTGCTTTACAATACAAGTCATTGCGTCAAGACCTCTTTCCTATCCTAAGGTTTTAATGTGGTGGTGAAAGAGAAGGAGCATATGGCCCGGTTGGCTGAGCAGCAAATGAAGATTTCAAGGCTGAGTTTTCACCCCAGCTTCAAAGTAGCATTCTGTCTTTCCAAATAGTCTTTTTGTTTCTGGGGGATCTTTGTCCCATCAGGGCTCTGGGGAATAACTAACAGTGGTAGATCATCCTCATTCATAGACTCATGTTTGCTAAAACAGACAAAGATTTTATTTCTATTAAGGAAAAGAGAAGGGAAGAAGTGACCACTGTAGTAATAAGCAAAATTTAGCCCTTCTTCTGGTGGTAGTATTGATTGAACAAAGCAATCGAGGGAAATAGTAAAAGAAGCAGATGACCTGAGTAATTCATTTATTATAAAATATTTATGTCCGGGTTGTTATATTCACTTAGTAGTTAGCTCAGTATTGAGTTATATGTCAGTAATCATAATTCATTGCCATTTTAAAGTGTGGTTTTTTTCTTCATGTAGAATACAAATTTTATTCTCCCGAAGCCCTCTGGAGATACCTCACAGCTCGCCATGATTGGTTAAGCATTATGTCGTGGATTGGAGAATTTCTGACCCAGGGTAGCTATGCTTCACTTCAGCAGAACAAGTGGCCCCCTCTGACTGTTGATATTATTGATCAGAATACCTTCTGCAACAACTACATGAGGAATGAAATTTTAGATAAACTGGCCAGGTATTTTAACTGTTAAAGTAATCCCCAGTGGGCAGAATAACAATAAAAATCATGGCATAGTTTTCCCTTTGAAATGCCATAAATCAAGTGCAGAGTTGTTACATATTATTTTAAATTTTAAAGGGCACTATCATAGTCTGATGTGTTAAAGTTGTATCCATTAAAGATCATGTGGTAGTAAATAGGTTCTCAAATTCTAGATGAAAGTTCTTCCAGAACATTTTACGTGCTTTGGTGTAGAAATGTTAAGCTGCTAGTAGGACTGCACAAAACCAGTGGCAAGAGCTGAGATGAAGATACTTAAGTATCCTGTAATCATCTCCCACTCTTCTCAGTACGCACCCATACGCGTAAGGCTTTGAACTAAGGAGGGCTGCTGAATTGAGAGTTAGTGAAGGAAAGTAGCTCTTAAAGTATTAAATGAAGATTTTAAAACTCTCAATTCGGGAAGCGGGTGTGGCTTAGTGGATAGAGCCCCCGTTCACCATATGGGAGGCCCGGGTTCGCGTCCCGAGGCCTCCTTGTGAGGGCACGCCGGCCTGAGCGGTGCGGTGGGCTGATGCAGCAACCTCACGGTAGGAAGCGGGTGTGGCGCAATGGATAGAGCACCCGTTTACCATATGAGAGGCCCCGGGTTCGCTTCCCAGGGCCTCCTTGTGAGGGCAGGCCAGCTCGTGCTGCGCCGTGGGCTGATGCGGCAGGACCTC
>JAQZBX010106192.1:0-10751 GCA_029593785.1 Cabassous unicinctus
GGGACCCGGCAATACCAATCCTAGGTATATACCTAGAAGAACTGAGAGCAGGACACAAACAGACTTCTCTGTCCTGATGTTCATAGCAGCATTATCCATGACTGCCAAAAGCTAAAAACAACCCTGTTGTCCATCAACTGATTAATGGATAAACAATTTGTGGTGTATACACACAACAGAGTATTATGCAGCAGTAAAGAGAAACAAAGTCATGAAACATATGACAATATGGATGAACCTGGAGGACATTATGTTGAGTGAAGCAAGCCAGACAGAATAGGACAAATAATCTTTGATTGTGCTAATATGAACTAAATATATTGCGTAAACTCAAGGATTTAATAATTAGAATATTGGTCACCAGAAAATAGAAGGACGGTAGAGAATGGAAAGCTGAGGGTTAATTTGTACAGAATTGGTAAAAAGGTTGTTTGTAAATCTTTGAAATGAATAGAAATGGTTAAAGCATGTCATGGTGTTTATAACTAGCAGTGCTATTGTATATGTGTGACGGGTTGAAAGGGAAAGTCTAAGGTCATATATATTACTGCAAGAAAAGCTGAAAACTGTAACATGGGTCTGTATAAGATAGTAAAACCTAATGTAACATGGGTCTGTACGAGATAGTAAAACCTAATGTAAAACACACTCTTGGGTGATATTGCATATAAAAGAATGTTTTTACAAAATATAAATACAAATATACTGGAGAGATATTTGTATGAATAGTACATGCATATGTACTATTATACATATTATAGTAGCTATGTATGGCAGGGGAAGCTTAGAGAGATTGAGAGATGATGAGCTTTGTTTGTTTGTTTTGTATTTGTTATTATTGGAAAAATGGATGTGCTCCATTGGTGACTGAAATGATTAATGTACAAATATCATTGATTGTACATTTTGGAAGGATTATGTTTTAATAATAAGCATCAATAAAATTGATTTATTAAAAATATGTTGAAGCCCTAACCTCCAGCACTCTGTCTTTGAAATCATTTGTAAATAAAACCCCTGAAGATATTACAATTAGCTCTTGTAGGCACACATTTAAGAATATGATCTACACGGATTGTATTTACAAGAAGCCAAATTGAATAAGGATGGGCTTTAATCCATAATTCTGGGAAATAATCTGTATGTGAAACCCACGTTTAAGAATGGGATTTATGCTCCACTGCATTGAGAAAGCAATATCTGCCTGAATTATTGGAATTCATCTGCATAGAAGGTTTATCTCTTATTTATTTAATCAATAATTTATTTTGATCAGGATTGACTCATGAAATTTATTTTATACTTTGAGTTGTGATACAGTATTATTTTATTTTGTTGTTCAGTTTGTTCCAATTTTGGTCATGGGAGTTCTTTCATCTGTGCCTTGTGCCTATTTGATATTTTCCTCATCGTTGAGGATTTTATGTCAGTACTACAAGATTTTCCAGGCTTTATTTGAATAATTCTTCTCAAAGTCCTGCAGTCAACTGTTCCTCCAAGAAGACTCATAATGGAGAATCATGTTAAAATCCAGAGTCTGAACTTTATATGTGTCTTTCTACTGGGCCCTCTCCATGGAGATTGTAAGGAAATATGTTTATGTATACTACCATGTATATATGCACTTAGCTGTAAATAATTTTACATGCAACTCTCTTTATCTATATTCACCTCCACATGAGTTCATACTGATGTGTCTAATTCTAAACCACTAACACAGAACAGTCCAAATCCTGCCCTTATTTATCTGCAACTTCCCACTCCACAGTGAGAAGCATATTCCCCCATTTGCCCTCCGTTTACTTAATTGCTTGATACAAGTGTACGTGTATAGAAGTAAAAGAACTGTTAATTCATACCATGGTGGGATACAACTTTATCATCTGGAGTACAGTACTTATGTACAGTGTCTTTTGAGTTCATTTTACAGACTCCATTCATATCCAATGTTTCTATTTCAGCAAGTTTCCCCCAATACCGTTCAGATAGGGCATTTCATGCATTTGTCAGATTGTTTTTGAACATGTTGCATACCTTGTACATTAATTTTTATTTGCATACATTAATGTTACCTATTCCTGTTGTCAAGTTCAATGGGTTTTGAAAAAAGCCTACAATTAAAGTATAATAAATAACAATTTTATTTCTCTAAAAATTCCCCTGTGCTTTACCTATTCAATTCACCTGCCCTATCCCCAAGCCACTGGCAACCAGTCATCATTCTATTGTCCCTGTTGTTTTGCCTTATCCAAAAGGTCATAAAAGATTTGATATCATGCATACATAGCATGTTAGACTGCAACAATCATTTGAGATTTCATCCTTGACTTTTTAGGTATCTTTTCATAACTTTTACTTATTTGCCAACTGTATATCTTCTTGGATTCTGTTCAGATCTTTTGGCCATTTTTTTAAGGAGGTACCAGAGATTGAAACCAGGACCTTGTACATGGGAAGCAGGTACTCAAACACTGAGCTACATCCACTCCCCCAATGAGAGTTGACCTTTTGTTTGTTTGATTGTAGGTTGATTTTTTTTAACAAATTCATTTTATTGGTACATATTAATAAAGCATAAATCCATCCAAAATGTACAATCAATGGTATTTGGTACAATCATATAGTTGTGCATTCATCACTCCAATAATGCTTGGACCACCTTCATTATTCCAACAACAATAACAATACTAAAACACAAAAACCAACCACCAAAAAAAGAAAACTCATCACCTCTCAATCTCTCTCTGCTTCTCCTGCCATACAGAGCTGCTATTCTGTTTCATTCTCTCTAATTTATTTATGTTTATATTTTGTAAAAAACAGTCTTATATACACAATATCACCCATATTCATATTTTACATGAGGTTTCACTATGTTATGCAGTCCCAAGTTACATTCTTAGCTTTCTTTCTAGTAATATAAATGTCCTTAGGCTTTCCCTTTCAATTTCTGTCATACCCACATAATAGCTCTGCTAGTCACAAACAGCATGATGTGCTCAACATTTCATTTCACTTACAAAGATTTACAAAGAAACTTTTTTATAATAATTTTTAAAGATACTTAGATTACATAAATGTTACACAAAAATTATGTGCCCCACCTTTCACACCTCCCACAACCTCCCACATAAACATCCTTCATTAGTGTGGCATATCACCTGCAATAGATATACACATCTTGGGGCTTTGCCACTAAGCATGGACCATAATTCACATTGTAGACTGCACTCTCTCCCACACAGTTCTGTATGTTATATGATGATACCTGTATATGGCACAGTTTGTTTAACCATTCATCAGTTGAGGGATACCTGGGTTGTTTCCAACTTTTTTTTATTGTGGGTAAAAATCAAATTTTTCAGAATACATACCAATATGTGTAAAATGATATATAAATACATATGCATATACGTGCATTTGCTTACACCAATATTATTTTTCCATATATATTTTAAAAGATGCTGCTGGCATTCTGGTTACTAAGTGTTTTGGTCTCCCTTTCACATGACTTAATGGTTTTGCAATTTCCTTTTTGTACAGAGTTTGAAATCCTGCATTTTTTCTGTGAAATTAATCTGGTAATCAGACACTCTTGTTCTGACATCTTCATCAATGACCTAGTGATGTATTTTGTGGCTAGACTTCTGGATGTTACTCAACTCACTGAGATCCTTTTCTCTTACTCTAAGATTGCATCTTCCATTTTGATAATTTCAACAGCTGGGGGCAAATATAAAATATTTTCAACTTGTGGGTCTCACCTGTCAGTAGTGATCTTGTTTTATGGTACAAGTATTGGAGTGTATATTAGTTCTGCTGCGACACAAAACTCAAGGGCAAATGCAATAATCTCAGTGATGTACACAGTGGTCACTTCCATGATGAACCCCTTTAACTCTAGGTTTAGAAACAAGGACATAAAGCAGACCTTTAAAAAGCTTTCCAAGTGAGAACTTTCTCTCTATAAAAGGATTGTTTGCCTCAAGTTTATAAATTGTCTCATGATTAACAGAGGTCAAACCCTGGGTGGTTTAAATCCAGAAACTTTTTTCATTGCATAGAAAAATAATCTGCTACATGCCTAATTTCTAGAATTCTCTTTCTTTAATTTTTGTACATTAAAACATCTCTTTATTATGCAATTTCCTTTAAATCATATGACTTCTTTGTTGTATTCCCTATTACAATACTGAAGAAAGAATTTTTGCCTGATTTTCCAGCAGCAAAATATTTACTCCACATAGTTTGTACCTATAAAATTTTAGTAGTCATTGGAACAATGGATTTGTATTGCAGTCTCTGCCAAATGAAAGCAATTGCTCCTGTGCTACATGGATTTGGTAAAAAAATAAATTTTCATATCAAAGCCTTTATAATTGTTGCCAGGGTTTGTGTTAATTGGATGACATTACAACCCCTGATTATTCATACATTGATAATGTCACTAATTGTGATTCTTCCAGGGATGCACTGTAACTGTTTAACAATTATTTTGATAAGCAGAAATTTTCAAGAAATTTCTCTTGGTGTTTCCAACAATAATAGCCTTCATTTACAGATCAAAAAAAGGGAAGTGAAAGGAAATAAAAGGAGACCCAAACAATTGGAAGGATGTTCTGTGTTAATTGGTTAAAAGATAAATATTGTGAAGAAGTCAACTAAGAAAACTGATTCATAGTTTTAACACAATCACAATCAAAATTACAACAGCATATTTAGAATAAAGTAAAAGTCAATTGCCAAATTTGTTTGGAAGGGACAGTGACCCTAATAGTCATGAGCATCCTTAAAAAGAAGAGCAAATTCAAAGGACTCACTCTTCCTGACATTGAACTGTATTAAAAAGCTACTGTAGTCAAAACAGCACTGTATTGGCATAAAGATTGACATATTGATCAATGGAATCAAATTAAGCATTCACAAAAAGACTTTCACATCTACAGTCAAATGATTTTTTAATAAACCTACGGAGTCTACTTTACTGGGACATTGCATTCTCTTTAACAAAGGGCCTGGGAGAGAGCACCTCGAACTCATTCCCCAAGAATCATCTCCAAATGCATCAATGATCTAAACATAAAGGCCAGGAAAATTCCTATGAGGTAAAGTAAGGAAACTTCTTCAAGGTGTTGTGGTTTGTGGTGTTCTCTTAAACCTTACACTCACAGCAGGAGCAACAATAGAAAAATCTAGTTAAATTAGGCCTCCTCAAAATTAAGCACATTTGCACCTGAAAGGACTTTGAGAAAAGGGTAAAAAGGCAACCTACTAAATGGAAGAAAATATTTGGAAACCACACTTCTGACAAGGATGTAATATCCATGATATATAAAGAGACACTACAACTCAACAATATAAAGACAAAGGGACACAATGAAAAAATCAACAAAAGACTTGAATGGACATTTTTCTAAAGAAGATATACAAATGGTGAAAAAAACATTAGAAAATGCTCAATAACACTAGCTGTTATGGAAATGAAGTCAGAGCTACAATGAGATATCATTTCACACCTATTAGAAAGGCCACTATTTAAAAAAAATCAAGAAAACCACAAGTGTTGGAGAATATGTGGGGAGATGGGAGTGCTTACACAGTATTGTTTGAAATGTAGAATTTTACAGTCTTTGTTGAAGTCTGCTTGGAAGTTCATAAGGAAGATAGATATAAATCAAACCTGTAACCAGCAATACTGTTACAAGATATATATCAAGAAGAACTGAGAGCAGGGACATGAATAGACATTTACACACTGATGTTCACAGTGGCATTATTCACAATTGCCAAAAGATGGAAACAATCCAGGTGTCTATCAACTGATGAATGGATAGACAAATTATTGTATAGACCCACTATGGCTATTATTCTGCTGTTAGAAGGAATGAAATCATGATTCATATGACAAAATGGATGAACTTTGATAACACTATGTTGAGTGAAGCAATGCAGACACAAAAGGCCAAATATCGTATGATTTCAAAATTATGAACTGAATATAATGAGCAAAATCATGGAGGTAATACCTAGAATAAAATTTACCAGAAAATAGTAGGAGGTTAAAGAATGGGAAGCTGAGGTTAAATCTGTGCATAATTGGGAAAAATGTATTTGTAAATATTTTGAAATGCATAGAAATGGTGAAAGCACATCATAGTGTTTGTAAGTAGCAACTCTAATATATGAATATTATAGTGATTGAAAGGGAAAGTCTAAGGTCATGTATATCACTAGAAGGAAAGCTAAAAATTGAAACATGAGACTGTATAGCATAGGAAACCCTCTTGTGAAAAATAAGTATTGTTAATAGTGCATATATAAGAGTGTTTATCTATGGAACAGAACAAAGATATGTTAATATTATAAGATGATAATATCAGGGTGATAGGTGGGCAAAAATACAACCAAAGCATAATATAGTAATATATTACTATATTATATAATACTATATTAATATATATTATAGTAATATATTAATAACCTTACATCAATGCTAAAAAATGATGGATAATAACTGAAAGAAATTAGACAAAAATATTACATATTGTATACAAAATGTAAATGCAAATAAATTCTACAAATGAAAATAGATTAGCAATTATATATAGCAGGAGAAGGATAGCAAGATTGAAAGTTGACTACAAAGCGGTAGGGTTTTGTGTGTTTTTGTTGTTGTTTCTTCTTTTCTTTTTTGGAGTAATGAAAATTGTGTTATATTGACTGAAGTGATGAATGCACAAATTGTAATTATACTGAATGCCATTGATGGTACATTTTACATGGCTTATATTGTTTATGAATAAGTTTCAATAAAATTGATTAAAATAAGCAACTTGGGTATTTTTTCCACTGCCATCTATGCCTTTTTCAAGTGTTAATCCCAGATATTAGGAAATAATATCACGGTGTTTATGGAGACCTATTGTTTTATCTGTGAGCTAGAGAAAGGCTAATATTTATTTGATCACCTGATTCCAGAGCCATCCCTCTGACTGGAAAACCAGAGTGGCATTTTGAGATTAACAATTGCTCTGAGCTCATGTACAATTTTGGAAAATGTGAATTGGTCATTTTTCAAAAATCACTTTACATTCTTTGGCAAAGCTGTGAATTCAAATTATTTTGTAATTTATCAACCCACAGGATCAGACTCTGGTTTTGAGTCATTTCCATATCTGACTATAGTTTTCAGAGAAAACAGATTTGATTCATACAGTCCTAGAAGATTTGATTTTGATTGTGCCCTAATTGAAGAATCAAAAATCTTCAGCTTTTCTTTTTTACGTGGTCTCTCCAGTGCAATTAAAAGACCTAACTCAGTCCACATTCCTTGTATTATGATTCTCAACAAAGCAATTTATCACATAAAATAATCAACTCACCAAAATTTTCCAAAGGCCCTGTCCTTCTGGGTGAATGCAAACAATATATTGTCAATGAGATTTGGCAGTGTTATACATATAGTAGTGGTGACATTTATTCAATGAAAATAGTGTCATTCTTGTTCTCACACCCAAAAACATATATATCAATTACCAGATTCCTAGCTTGGAGATCTGTTTGTGCAATGGATTCTTTTATCAAATAGTTTTCCTATGGGAATAATTTTATTCATGCAGAACCTCTTTTTCAAAAAAAGTCTCAGAATGCTAAGAAAAAACTTAGTAAGCACATATTATGAATATTGTTGAAGATTCTAGATGTATGTCTTTCAAGTAAGTGGAAGTAGAAAAGATTGAAAAACAGGCCAGCCAAGAAAGTTGATATTTCTGTTATCATCAGAAATATTGTATATTCAAGAAGTCTCCACTGAAATTGCTGGCTTGACAAATATGCTGCATTTTCTGCTGTCCAGGTAGTAGGGCACTCTTACCATAAATGTTGTTTAAATAGGCACTGCACATGTTAGTTCACCATGCTCCAGAATACAGGACTGCAAACCAGATGGAGGGAGAATTGGCTGTTAAGAACCAGTCCATCCTACCCACATCACATCATATCATGTAGACTTGATGGTGAATGCCAAACTTACACTTTGTGAGTATTTTAGGAAAGAGGGCAATTGTATCTCTTTCAAGACTTGTAAGACCTTTCCCTGATTCCTAATACAGCTACCTCAAACACTGATTCTTAAGAAAAGATATTTGTAGAGATTATCACTACAAAATGATGCAGACAATTTCATCTCTGCCTTATACTCCTAGACCTCTGCTTACTTTATCATTCCTTCTCTTCCTATTTTTTTCTCAGAAAAGCAATTCCTGGATTTTGTCAGTATAATTTTATTCCTCTCAAGAAACCTTAAAATATGTGGTAGCAATAATGATTCACTATGAACTGAAGATATAGATTTGTTCTCATCAAAAACTAAATTTTCTTCCTGAAGAATTTATGAATAGCTACATGAAAATCATCCAATTATCTGCTATTGGTGATACACGTGGATTTCTGGGTTTTGTTATATCTACACAAAGACAAAACAAAGAAAGTAAAACAAGGACAATTTCCCTTATGTATATTGATGCAAAAACCCTCAACAAAATAACTACCCTATCAAATCATCAGAATATTAAAAGAAGTATCCACCAAAATGAGGTGAGACTTATACCAGGCTGCAAGGGTGTTTAACATAAGAAATTCAATCAATGCAATATACCACGCTAACACAATGAAAGGGAAAAACACAGGTAAATCTCTACTGATGCAGAAAATGAATCTGACAGAATTCAATGCCCTTTCACAGTAAAAACCATTCAGAAAAATAAGATTACAAGGTATCTTGTAATCTTATATATATATAAGATTATATATATACACACGCATATATATATACATATATATATGTATATGTATATATATGTAAATATATATATGTATATATATATATATATGTAAATATAGGCATTCAAATACTCAAAGGTGAAAGGGTGAAAGCCTTCCCTGAAGTTAGTACCTGATTTCACTACTGCTAGAAAATATTGTACTGGAAGTCCTTACCATAGAAACTACACCAAAACAAACAAACAAAACAAAAAAACCCAAATAAAAGGCATCCAAATTAGAAAGGAAGGTGTAAAACAATCTGTATTAAGCAATGACATAACTCTTTACATAGAAAATACCAAAGCTTTCATGAGAAACCTTCTAGAGCTCTTAAATGAATTAAGGCAAATGCAAGCTACAAGATTAACATGCAAAAATCCGTTGTGTTTATGAAAAAATTTTATAGTGGCCTGTATCCAGCATTGTAATATCATGTGGGACAATTCCATTGTCCCTAAAATGCCCCCATGTGACACTTAATTTTCCCTCTCCTGCACCTCAGAACCTCTGGTGGCCACTGTTTTTATATCAATTATAAAAGTTCTTCCACTGCTAGAATAATAATAAATCTATAATAGAATAATAATGAGTCTATTTTAGTCCTTTGTTCATTCCCCAATCTTTATGATGTTTGGATGGTGATGCCCACTTTATTTCTAATTGAGAGGAGGCTTAAGTCCCATGTGACAGATGGATAGAACTATCTTGCTTACATTTGCAGATATTCTCTGTTCCTTGGCATGGGCATTGTCAATCTTCATCTCCTTGTTAGTTGTCCTGAGTGAATTCAATGAACTGTAGAGTAAGTATTGCAACTCTTCTGAGATACAGGGTTCAGCTGGCACATAAACAGAGCAAAGATTTAAGTCTCTGTGACATATATTTAACAAGTATTGTATTAATTTAGGTTCAAATTAGAGGGGAGAAAGAACCATGTGTAGGGAAATGATAACCAATAAATTGTGTGGGGAAGAGTGTGAACTATAATATAATCTATAGTCCAGTTAGTAGCAATGCTTCAATAAGTGTTCATCAATTGTAACAAATGTACCACACTAATGAAACATGTTGTTAATGTGGAAAAGTTTGGGGGAAGGGTGTTGGGCATAGGGGAATACCCAATATTTTTAATGTAACATTTATGTAATCTAAAGCTTGTTTTAAATATAAAAAATCAGTTGTGTTTTATACACTAGCGAAGAATATTTTCCATTAAAATTTAAAAATAATTCTTTCACAATTGCACCTGAAGGAATAAAATATCTAGGAAATTTTTTTTCCAAAGAGATGAAAGTGCTGTATACTGGAAACAATAAAACACTACTTTAAGAAATTCAAGAAGACCAACTAAATGGGAAAACATCCTGTGTTCATGGATAGGAAGAATTAAAATTATTCAGATGCCAATACTACCCAAAGCATTCTATCATTTCAATGCAATACCTATCAAAGTCCTAGGAGCCTATGAGAAGAAATAGAAAAATCATCCCTCCTTCATGTGGAATTATAATTCACCAGGACTGCCATATACCTTAGGATATTGCATTTATTTATTTCCATGTTTCTTGACCTGCTTAGACAGTCAGCTGCAAAGGAGGAGGACAATATCTTAACTTTCCATCATCCCCAGAGCATAGTTTGGTGCTTAACATGCAATATTACTGAATAAATATATATTGAAAAACTGATTAAAGAAATGTTTCAGTCAGTTGAACAGGTATTGAGAGACACTGGTGAGTAAGGAGAAGCAGTGAGTGAAGAGGAAATCCTAGTGAGAGAGGGTAGCCAGATGAATGAGAGCAAACTCTAGAGAAGACAGATTGGAGACAGAAGATATTTTAGTGAATCCAGTGTCTCTCTCCAGAATTGGTAACAGGGAAATCATTATTGGAAACTCTGCAATATTAGAGCCCACATATAAAGAAAGG
>JAQZBX010106193.1:0-10773 GCA_029593785.1 Cabassous unicinctus
CATGGAGTTAATAATTAGAATATAGGTCACCTGAAAATAGAATGAGGGTAGGGAATGGAAAACTGGGTTACTCAGTGGAGAATTGGTAAAAAAAAGTTGTTTGTAAATCTTTTGAAATGAATAGAAATGGTGAAAGCACAACATAGTGTTTGTAACTAGCAGAGCTAGCATATGGGTATGACAGTGGTTGAAAGAAAAAGTCTAAGGTCCTGGATATGTTAGAGGGAAAGTTAAGAATGTAACATGGGACTGTATAACATAGTGAAACTCATGTGAAATACAAGTATGGGTAATATTGCATATATAAGACTGTTACAAAATATAATTACTAATAATCTAGTGAGACAGAATCAGAATAGCAACTATGCACAGCAGGGGAAGCATACAGATATTGAGAGGTGATGATGTTTTTATGTTTGTCTGTTTTTTGGTTTATTATTATTCTTGGAAATATGAAAATGTTTTAATAATGATTGAAGCAATGAATGTACAATTTTCTGATTCTACCAAATACCATTGATTGTACACTTTGGGGGGATTTGTGCTTAATTAATATATATCAGTAAAATTTATTTTTTAAAGAACTGAAGGGAGCCACCACACAGGTCCAAACACAGTACCACAATTCTTTGAGAATAATGTCAGTATTGCCCTCTGTTGTACAAGATTTGCACCAGAATTGTGAGATACCATCTTCAAGGCCACCACCAAACTGGGGAATGGGGATGATACAAAATAAATTAAAATATGACACAGCTTTCTTACTAATAATCAGCTTTTTTTTCTTCATTTAGCATATCCTGTGTTGTACAATTATGATTAAAATCCAGAGCTCAGAAAAAGTTGATTCTGTCAGTGGTTTTTTTTGCTTATTCATTACATATGTTGAAGGATGGAGTTTTGAACTTCCTGCTTTCTCAATTATGCTTGCATCATCTCTTTTACCTATTAAAATGTATTAGTATTATTATTGATTTTGATAGTTTTAAATATATATTCTGGATTCATTTCCCTTATCAGATATGAGTTTGAAATATCTTCTCCCAGTGTGAGGCTTATCTTTTTGTTACTTTTACGAAGCCTTTCAAGAGCAGAAGTCCTTAGTTCTGATGAAGCCCAATTTATCAACTTTCTCTTTTATGCATATTTGTGTCATATTTAAGACATTTTGCCTAACCAAGATCACAAACAGTTTCTCTTATATTTTGTGCTAGAAGCTCTATAGTTTTAAATTTTGTATAAATGATCCATTTTGACCCACTTTACATTGTCTTTACATTACAATTTATGAATCAAAGCTACTTTTTTTTTCACTTATGAATATCCATTGTTCTTGCACCATTTGTTGAAATGACTATTCTTTCTTCATTGGATTATATTTGTATCTATGTTAAAAATAATTAATGGGCCATATTCATGTGGGTCTATTTTGGGACTCTTTATTTTATTCCTTTTGATCTGTCTGTCTAACTTTATGGCAATACCTTATGGTTTCTTCACCATAAATTTATATATAGACTTGAAGTCAGGTAGTGCTTATTACTACAACTCTGTTCTTCTTTTTAAAAGTTGTTCTTTCTTTCAAAATGATCTTTTCCATTTCTGTATTTTAGGATGAGCCCACCAATTTCTGCAAAAAATCTGCTGGACTTTGATTTTGGATTGTATTGTTTCTAGTGATCATTTTGGAGAAAACTGACATCTTAAAAATATAGCTACTTTTGATCCATGCACACAGTATGTTTCTCTAATTATCTAAGTACTGTTTAATTTTTCTCAATAATTTTGTGTCATTTCCAGTTCAGATATCTTGTACATACGTTTTCAGATTTATTTCCAAGTATTTCATATTTTGATGCTAATGTGTGGTAAGCAGTTTCTTTTTGTTAATTTTTAATTTTAATTTTTAAAGTAGCTTTAGATTGCATAAATGTTACATAAAAAATATAGGGGATTCCCATATGCCTCACCCCTCCCCCTCCCACACTTTCCCACTTTAACAACATCCTTCATTAGTGTGGTGCATTTGTTATAATTGATGAACACATATTGAAGCATTGCTACTAACCGTGGACTATGATTTGCATTATAGTTTAAACTCTATCCCACACAATTTTGTAGGTTATGACAAAATATATATTGGCTTGTATCCATCATTGCAATGTCATGAAAAATGCCCCCATCTTACCCTATTCTTCCTCTCCTTCCCCTCAGAACCACTGGTGGCCACTGTCTTCATATTTATGATAAAAATTCTTCAATTGCTAGAAAAATAAATCTATAATAGCGTAATAATAAGTCTTCTTTAGTCCATTGTTCATTCCCCTAACTAGAGAATTTGGATATGGTGAGGACCACTCTGCTTCTAATAGAGAGGGGACTTAGGTCCCATGAGGCAGAAGGATGGAACTATCATGTTTGCAGTTGCAGATACTCTCTGTTCCTTGCGATGGGCATTGTCCATTGATATCTCCTCATTAGTTGTTCTGCATGAGTCAAATGAACTGGAGAGTAGGTGTTGCAACCCTTCTGATATTCTGGGCTCAACTGGCACATGAATAGACAAAAGATGGAAGTCTCCTGGAAATATATTTAACAAGTATAGTGCTAATTATGGGCTCAAATAAAAGGGGCTGAATAGCCATATGTAGTGAGACTAAAATTAATCTAAGTCTGTTACACCGAGTGGCATAAATTCTAGAGCAAGTCACCCTGACTGGGTGCTGATTTCCTGAGCTTGTCTGCCTTGCTTATGGTGTTTGGATATCTCTAGAGTCCTCCTGAGCACGTTGTTTGAGACAGTGTTTACTGTGGCAGTCAATGGGATCCTGGTGAAACATGCATAAGCTTAACCTCTGGAATGACCTCTTGATCCACTTTGAAATATCTTAGCCATAAAAACTCATTTTTATTTAATATGCCCCCCTTTTGCTCAAGGCCTTTTTCTGCATGCATTGCTAGTTGGTGCTTGGTAATGATACTTCAGTGCCAGGGAGACTCATCCCCTGGAGTCATGTCCCATGCCAGGGGAAAGGTAGTGCATTTATATGCTGAGTTTGGCTTAGAAAGAGGCCACATTAGAGCAGCAAGGAGGCTTTCAGGAGGTAACTCTTAGGCAATATATAACACTAAGCTAAGTTTTAATTTCACAAGAAAAGGTGCATAAGTACAATCATCAATATCAAGGGCCTGTTTAATGGTCTGACTCCTTTACTAGGCTCTGCCCTTGTACTCAGATGATTCTTGCCATTCTATTAGAGAATGTAGCTGGACTCCCCCAGATGGGAATTCAATATTCTTTAAATAGTGTGGGTTTTCAATGAACAGAGACAATGCCCCATGAACACTTGAACATATTCATATGCCTTAGAGGCAGCTTTTGATCTGGCTTCCAATGATTTCCAACTCCTAGTATTTATATTCTTGCACTAAACCTTCCCCTAAAATATGCATGGTACTGGTTTCATGCTTCTAATAAATAGATAATGGCAAAACTTAATGGATATAACTCTTAGATTAGAAACCTTGTGACATTTGTCTTGCTAGGCCTGTCTCACTTACTATTAACTTTGTCCTCTTGAATGACCAGTCTGATGATGCAAACTTTCATGTTGTGACATGCTCTATAGAGAGACCCACATGGCTTGGAACCAAAGGAGTTTTCCAGGCAACATAGTGAGGAATAAGGACTCAGTCCAGCAGTCAAAGAAAACTGAACCCTGTCACTAACCACATGAGTGACCTAGGCATTAGTACTTTCCCAGTTGAGCCTTGAGATTACTGCAGCTTTGTGAGAGAACCAGAGCCAGGGACCTCACTTATCCTTCCTCAGTTTCCTGAGCCAAAGAAATTGTGAGATAATAAACATTGTTTTATTAAGCCTCCAAATTTTGGAGTTATATGTTATGAAGAAAAAGATAATTAATACAGAGTTTTACACATGGACATGGAGCACTGCCACAACAAATGCCTGTATATTTAGCTGTTACTAGGGAATGGGCAGCTGGTGGAGGCTGAGAGTTTTTGTATACCATGATAGAGAAAACCTAAATTGCATTATTGAACAGTTAGTAGAAACTGGTCTTTGAGGATGTTTTTTGGGATTATTTGAAAGGAATTGAGGAAAATATTATTGGAAATTGGGAAAATGTGAATCCTTGTTATGTAATGGCAGAAATTTTATTGATACTATTGTCTACAGTTACTTGGAAAGCAGAAAGAATTCTGAATAAACTTGGTTATCAGGAGACCTAATAAATGAACAGATATGTAGTGTTTATGTATTTGAATCCTCAATTTTTTTTATTATAACTATCCCCAAAATTGATCTATAGATACATTATAATTTCCTTAAAAATTCCAGAAGGCAAATAATACAAATTTCACAGTTTCTGGTCACAGTCAAGGAGTGGGCATTTTATAGGGAGTAACAGCATGTGTTACCTAGTACTGGAGCGGTTGTAGAGCAACTGAAATTCTCAAAAGATGCTGGTACTAATGTAGTATTGTACATTCATTTTGGAAAACAGTTTCACAGTTTCTTAAAAACTTAAATATACAAGTATCCTAAACTCAGCAATTCTGCTCTTAGTTATTTACCCTAAAGCAATGAGAACATATGTCCCACAAAGATTTTTAAGTATTGATTCTAGCAATTTTTATCCATAATAGTGAAAAATGGTAAAAGACACAAATGTCCATCAGCATGTAAAAGAATGAAAGGTCATCAATGACTTTCAGAAACAGGATGTTGAGTGAAAAAAAGCTAGCCAGTAAAATATATGATTCCATTTATGAATCTCTAGACAATACAAATTTGATTTTACATAACAAAAAGCAGACCAATTATTACTTGGACCTAGTATGAACTGGGCCCAAGGCCACTGGATATGCAAAACTCCATTGCATTTCTGCATACTAATAAAACACATAGGATATTTAAAAAAGATACCATTTAAATTGAACAAAAAACTCACCATCTGCTTTGTAATACATTTCACAAACGGTGTGCAAGAAATCTGCAATTAAAGCTCCAAAATATTTCTGAAACATATTACATATAACTCGTTAAATGGAGAGATATAACTTGTTTATGAATTGGAAGACCCTGTTTGTAAAGAAATCAACACTTGTCATCTTGATTTATAGATTCAATCCCAAGCAGAATATTAGTTTGTTTGTTTGTTTTTGACAAAGGGATTCTACAAATTATGTGACAAAACAAATGTCCAAGAATGGTACAAGAAATCTCAAAAAAGAATAACTTTGGAGGAACACCAAGGCTACCAAACATAAAACCTATTATAATAATCAACATATTGTGTTATTGGGACAAAAATCAACAAAATCCTCAATGGAATCAAAGACAGTTTTCAAAAACAGACACCTGTTACAGATCTATCTATCTATCTATCTGTCTATGCATCTACCTATCTATCATCTATCTATCTATCTATCTATCTATCTATCTATCTATCTATCTACCTACCTACTATCTATTCAGTTATACAGTTAACTGATTTATGATAAAGATAACACTTCAGTGCAGTGGGAAATAACATAATGCTGTACAGATTGCACTTCCATAGGTAAAAACATGCACCGTGACTCTTATTATGCATCATGCATGCTCGCCAATTCCAGACAAGTATTGTTAAAGTAATAAACCTTTACAAAAATCGTAGAAGAATATCTTCATATGCTTAAAGTAGAGAAAAATTTATTAATTGAACGCAAAATGCCAATGTATAATGGAAGAACGATAAACTGGACTATATTAAAATTAAAATTTCTGTTCATCAAAAGACAGTATCAAGAGAGTGAATGGCAATTACAGAACGGGAAAAGATGGCATACTCAACTTCTTTAGCCACCTGGGAAATGCAAAATAAAACCACACTGCAGTCACATTTCACCCGAGAGATTCTAAGAAGAAAAATATACAAAATCAAACTGTAGTCACAATATGGATCAAATGGTACTCTAATATACTGGCTTGAAAAAGTACTGGAATATATCTACTAAATTGAAACATATGCATATTCTATGTTCCAGCAAGGATATCCTTGGTTATAAACTCAAAACAATGAATACCTATTTCACATAGAGACAAAAAGAATATTCATACCTACAATTTTCATAATAACCAGAAACCAAAAACTGATCAAATATCCTTCAATAGTAGAATGGATCAATAAGTTGTGTATTCACACACAAAAAAATTATTCAGCATTGAAAATGAACAATATACAAATACACATAATATGGATTAATTGTTGAAGTGTACTCTTGAGTGAATGATGTCAGGCACAAAAAAATATGCTGTACAAGAACAAAATAAAGCCAAAGTAATCTGTGGTTTTAGAATTAAGATAGAGATTTCTCTTTGACTAAGATGATATTTGATATGGGGACTTGTTCTGGTTGTTGATTTCCTGATGTTGTATCTTCTGAGAAAATTCAGTATGGTGTGCACCTAAGAGCTGTGTATTTTTTCTATGCATGTTATACCTCAATGAAAGCAAATAAAAACATTCTGCTGAAAATCTCCTTAGAAAATTGTTCATTTCATAGGACCCAGCTCTTGTCAATGACTGAGGGAAATAGATGACTCATGCTTATGCACATTAGTTGAAAGTGATCAATAAATTTGTTCAATTAGGGGTCTGTTACTAGTATAGGGTGTTGGATATGGGGGGATATCAAGACAGGGCACACCTGGGGCAGGCTGCTATGAAATATGTAAGTGTTCATCTGGCAATAGTGTGTTATATCACTGGGTGGAGACCCTCACAATAAACAAAAAAAAAAACATTAAACTTCCATCCTGGGGAGCCCTGCTATGTTCTCAAATAGAGGGGCAAGAGTCTCTTGAAACATAAGCAGTGCCTCATAAAAGAAAAGAGATCAATATGTAAGCCAACAATATTATTGCAAGTAACTATGATTCTTATTCTTCAAAACGTAAAAGTTAGTGTTTACCATAGGTCCTGAGGGGAGGGGGAAGTAAGAATAGAATAGATGGAACATGGGCTATTTTTAGGGCATTAGAATTGTTCTGCATGATCTTGCAATAATGGATACAGGACATTTTAAATTTGTCAAAATTTATAAAGGTATACAGTCCAAAATGTAAACTATAATGTAAATCATTGACCACGGTTAGTAGCAATGCTTCAATATTTGTACATGAATTGTAACAAATCTACCATCCACATGTAAAATGTTATTATTAGGGGAGAGGTGAAAAGGGAGAGTATGTTGGGTATTTTGGAATCCCCTATATTCTGTACATGATATTTCTGTAAGCTAAAGGTCTTTTGAAAATAAAATGAAAAAATAAGACCCTGGGGGAATAAACAGAAGATAATTTCAATGTACTTACAAGATAACGGATCTTACAGTGATGAAAGACATAAAGTCAAAAAATATTTTTTTATTATTTCAATTTTTTTCAATTTTTTGAATTTTAATTGTTATTTTTTAATTTATAATTATTATTTCATTTTCTTATTAATTTTACTTGGTTATTTTGTTGATTTCATTTTTGAAGAAGATATGGATCACAGAATGGTCACAGCTGTGGCAAGGGAGGATGACTGGTGTGGCATGTCAGTGATGCAAAATGCATGGGAGGAGGTTCATGTGGGGCATACTGCTAAGGCAAATGAATGTGTTCAAGTGTTCATGAGGCATTGTCATGGTGCATGGAGATAAAACAATAACCAAAAGAATATCGAATTCCCATCCTGGGTAGATATGCCACATTCTCTAAAGGGACAGCAAGAATCTCCCGAATACAGGGGCAGTCCTAGTGAAAGAGGATGGACTATTGCGGTGGGCCTTTGATATTGATGACTGTACTTAAGAACCTGTTCTTTTGAAATTGAAACTTAGCATAGTATCATAGTTTGCTTAAGAGTTACCGCCTGAGAACCTCCTTGTTGCTCAAATGTGGCCTCTCTCTAAGCCCAACTCAACATGTCCGCTGTCGTTGGACATGACTCTTGGAGATAAGCCTCCTTGGCACTGTGGGATTACTACCAAGCACCAACTAGAAATGCAACTGGAAAAAGACCATGAACTAAAGGGGGAAAGGATAAAAACAAATGAGTTTATATGGCTAAGAGACTTCAAAGTGAGTTGAAGGTCGTTCTAGAGGTTACACTTCTGCACATCTAAGCAGGATCTCATTGACAGTCACAGTAAATATTGCCTCAAATAGTGGGGCTCCTGAGGGTCTGGAGACATCCAGACACTATAGACTGGGCAGACAACTCTGAAATTTGGCACGCTGCCTGTGGGCCTACATTGGAATTTACTCTCCCCAGTGGACAATGTTGGACTCATTTGTGATTTCCTTACACATGGCTCTTCTGCCCCTTCTATTTGAACCTATAGTGAGTATTATACTTGATAGGTGTATGTCCAAGAGACTTAAATCTTTGAGGTGTTCATATGCCTAACGTGGACTGAATCTCAACAGAATTGCAACATCTACTCTCCAGTTCATTGAACTCACTCAGGACAACTAACAAGAAGATCATGGACAATGCCCATGCCAAGGACAAAGAGAGTCTGCAACTGCAAGCAAAATAGTTCCATTGATACGCCCCATGGGATCTAAGCCCCCCTCAATTATTGAGGAATTAACAATGGACTAGATTAGACTTACTTTTGTTCTACTATAGACTTATTGTTATTCTAGCAATGGAAGAACTTTTATCAGTGATGTGGAGGCAGTGGCCACCAGAGTTTCTGAGAGGAGGGAAGGGAAAAAACAGGTGTAATATGGGGGCATTTAAAGGACATTGGAATTGTCCTGAATGATGTTGCAATGATAGATACAGACCATTGTATATTTTGTCATGAATTATAAAATTGTGTGGCACAGAGTGTAAACTATAATATAAACTATAATCCACACTTAGTGGCAATGCTCCAATATGTGTTAATCAATGGTAACAAATGTACCACACTAATGAAGATGTTGTTAAAGTGGGAAAGTGCGGGAGGGGTAGGGAGTGGGGCATAAGCAAATCCCCTATATTTTTAATGTAACATTAATGTAATCTAAAGTCTTTATTTTTTTAAGCCAAAGATAAAAATATCTCTATGTATAGAATATATCAAAAGAAAATTAACCTCAGCATGGATAGTTAAATTATTTTGTAAGGCATCTTGCAGCATTTCATATCATGGGCAATCAGGAAATTCTACTTATAGTGAACTCAACAGATATATAGCTCCGAGCAGTTCTAATCTAATTGCTGCTCAAATCTAGCCATACTTTGCTCTTTGTAACATTGCAAACATTTTCCCAAGGTTTTGTTCAGCTTCAGGGATTCACTAGAGTAGTGACCACAACATATATTATGGAGAAGAAAACTCCAGAGAAGGGCTTTATGTTATTATTAGATGACAGAGTAAAGCTGCGACATAGAATAAACTCACAGAAGTGAGTTGGGAGGTACTTGTGAAAAAGGATTTCATTCTGCCTGATATGCAGCTGATCCTAAGGATTTGGAGACAATGTGCATGTGTAGAAGACAATCAGAGAGAATGTAACAAAGCATGCAGACCAGGACAATGAAGTTGTATAAAGCAATGTATATTTAGTTGGCTCCAATTTGAATAAGAAAATTGAGCAATATGAGAATATTTGTAAAATGCAAAATGTTTAAAACTTCTAATTTTCTTAGAGAATATATAAAGAATAGCATGTAATAAGTGGTTGTTGAACTGCATCCAAGAGAAGATTATTTTTAGCACATAGTTGAAAAATATATATTATTTTCTAAACAGGATAAATTTTTCCTTATTTCAAGAATAATCTAGTGGACATAAGTTATTTTTATTCATAAGAACATCAGAAAACTTTATAACAGAAGAATCTAAATGAATTTGGCACTAAATGAATTGGTCATTAAGGAAAAATGACTTAAAGAAATTTGCATCTTGATGATTGTTCTTAGGTGATTGAAAAACATCAGAAAATTCAGGGAAATGGTGGAATGGGCATTTTGCAGAAGGCAGTTTGTGTCAAACTGTGTGCCTGGGTGTGAAAAGGGGCAGCAAGAAATAGGAGGGGCAAAGAGAGGGAAGGAGATGGCCTCCATTCCTGCTGTTATACGCTTGGTTGAGAACCCACCTAGGTCCCCTTATTTTAGACCGTCTGCCAATCCCTTTCATTCTTAAATCCCAATATTGTGCTTTAAAGGGTAGTTCTGGGGAGAATTTCTGTCCTTACTGCAGCCCCAAGTAGTCCTTGGTTTAATGCCTGGATCACAGCACACACCCAACTAAAGGCAACCAGAGGTGCTGCACTGCTCAGATGGTCTGAACTTGTAATTCCTGTTTCTCCCTCTCTAACTCTTTTGTTTGTCAATGAAACATGCAAGTTTCCTCTTCAAACTGTGTTTTTTATTCTTGTGTCCTAACATATTGCTCAAAGAGGAAAATGTCTTTCTGCTGAACTATCTATTTTATGAAATCATGCCCTGATATCTCCTTAAATTTACTTTCTATAAGATGTTACAAACCCACCTTTTGTGAATTCCCTGATGGATCTTCCTTTGTCTGAGTTGTCCTACCTCCTTTGGGTGCTCTCACTCATTGTAGGTCCAGGATTTTCCAAATCCAAATACCTCAGTTACCAAATATTTTATCTCCTCTCAACCTTGCCATGTTTTCCAGACTCAAGCTCAACCATCTTGTTCAATGTTCCCCTCTCTTATTGGTGATTTTATTTCATGTTGCTCAATAAAATACATA
>JAQZBX010106194.1:0-10773 GCA_029593785.1 Cabassous unicinctus
AAAAAAAAAACAGAAGAAAAGAGTGTGGCAATACAGTCCAATGATTTCATGGCTACAGATCTTTGTAGAAGTAGAGAGGCAATCCTATTTTCCACTTTTCTTGGCTTTTCTATTTGTCTCTTTCCTGCTCCTTTCTCTGCCCAGTCTCCTCTTTCATTTGTGAAAATAGTAAATTTAGCTGATAAAATGCTTAGCCTGTATTTTCTGTCTGGAGTTACCGCATAATTTATGGTCCAAACCAGGACTCTTGTGAAAGTAAATGGGCAAGTTGTTAATAATCGCACCTGGATAACAGGTGTAAACAGGACTGGCCCAAATAAACAGACATATGGGTGCCCTTCCTTTGTGGTTCCTTGTTACAATGTAAACTTTGACACTTGGGCTTCAAATTCTCCAGTGCAGCCCCTGAAAATGATTCATCTTGAAAAAACTGTATAATTACTTTAGTGTACCCTGAGCCTCTCAAAGTTAAATGCTTCATTAGATATTCTTATTCCTTCAAAGGTATGTCCAAAGTAAACCATATTTTTTCTGTAATGACTCATAATTTGAAAAACATCTAGCATTTACATAATAAGTGCTTAACAAAAGCTAGCTCCTTCATATTCACAAATGTAATGAGTATGATTTTAGTTCTTTTATTTTTTTATTTTTAGGTATACTAAATCCCAAGTCTAAACAATGAAAATGAAAATTTGAGTATTGGCTCAAAAGTAAGTTTATCAATTTATTTAATTATTGATATTTATTCTTTCTTTAATTCAAATACCATCTATTGAATAACTCTTGTGCCAGCAACTATGCTATTCTTCAAAGTAAAGTTGTGCACTCTGGCAACAGCAAATATTTTGCTGATAATTCCATTCTTTTTGTTTATAAGTAATACTGTAAAGTAGACTGTGTGGTTAGAGGAAGGCTAAGCTTCTCTAACAAAGTCACCCCTAAATAAGTTGGCTTAAAAACGAAGAAGTTTATTACCCTCAAATGTAATTCAGATGTGAAGGTCCAAAACTGACAGGAAAGCTTTGCTGCCTGTGACATAGGGATTCCAATATTCAAAAGAGATTGGGATAAGAATCTTTAAAGGATTACTATGAACTTAGATGTGCCACTTCTTCTCACTTTCTAATGGCCAGAACTTAGTAATATGACCACACCAGTCTGCAAAGGTGGCTGGGAAACAGTATGTAGCTAGGTGACTATAGGCCCAGCTAAAATTCAGAGAGATCTATTACTAAAAGGAAAAAAAAAAGGCAGACTAGATAATGCAGGTCACTTGGCAACTCTTCCACATAGAACAGGCATTCTTTTTTTTTTAATAATTTTTTTTTTTATTTTTTAAAAGATACTTAGATAACATAAATGTTACACAAAAAGTATAGAGATTCCCATATGCCGCACCTCCCACACCTCCCACAGCCTCCCACATAAACATCTTTCATTAGTGTGGCACTTCACCTGCAATGGATATACAAATCCTGGGGCTTTGCCAATAAGCATGGACCATAGTTCACATTGTAGACCACACTCTCTCCCACACAGTTCTGCATGTTATATGCTGATATAAAATGGCCTCTATCTGTCATTGCAATGTCACTAAGGATAATTCCCAAGTCCCAAAAAAGCCCCTATATAACAACTGCTTTTCCCTCTCCCTGCCCCAAAAGCATCTAGTGGCCACTGGCTCCACATTAATGTTGTAATTTCTTCCATTGCTTGAATCACAATATGTCTATAACAGAATACCAGTAAGTCCACGCTAGTCCATAGCTCTTCCCCCCATACTGAGGAGTCTGGGATGGCGATGCCCACTCTACCTCCAAGTGAGAGGGGGCTTATATGCCATGGATAAGATGGATGGGATTATCCTGCCTGCAGCTGCAGAATCTCTCCCTTCCCTGGGATGGCCATTGTCCATCATCATCTCCCCGCCAGGTGTCCTGAGTGAGTCCACTGAGCTGTAGGGTAGGAGTTGCAGCTCCACTGAGATTCCGGGCCCAGCTGGCACATGGACAGCCCAAAGACTCCAGTCTCTAGAAGTACACCTACAAACTCCAGCACCACATATAGGTTTGAATAGAAGGGACAGATGGACCATGTGCAGGGAAGACATATTTGAGTCCAACTCTGTCACTCTCAGGAGCACAGATTCCAAAGTAGGGCCCACTGATAAGGGACCAAACTCTGGAGCAATCTGCCCTGATATAGGATCTGGGTGTCTCCAGAGCCCTCAGGAGCCCCTCTATTTGGGGTGATATCCACATTGGAAGCCTATGAGGTCCTACTGAGATGTGCATAAGCGTTAACTCTGGGATGACCTCCTGACTCACTTTGAAGTCTCTTAGCCATGAGCAGGGGTTCTTAATCTTTTTGGTTCCATGGACCCCTTTGCCAGTCAGATGAAAACCACAGACCCCTTACTAAGTCCACACTATACTGTGCATTATTTAATAAATATATCACACCTACATCAACACGTCCCCACAAGAATAATGTTTTTTTTTTTAATTTAAATTCAAGCTCATTGACCTCTTGTTAAGAACACCTGACATAGAGCAACAGTAAATGCTTGGGTCTTAGTGTACCCTTAGCTTAGAATGTTCAGTCAAGATGTCCAGAAAAAAGTACATTTGCAATTCAATTTTTAAATATGATAAACTTATTGAAGAAAACATTTATCATGTCAAATATTATGGAAAAATATCCTATTAGTAAGGTAAATTTTACAAGTATGCACAGTTTATGGAGAGGAGCAGGGCACAAGTGATGCCAGGTGGAGAGGAAGACCATCAAAGTAAATTAAAAACTCTAGCATTTATCCCACCAGAAAATTAGAGAAGATGGATGGAAGAGAGGAAATGACATTTGTTTTTCATCTGCTACATACATGAACCCATGCAAAATACTGTCATGCAGCCCATTTCTTAGGATAGAATTCTGAGGTCTGAAAGGAATGAAGAATTTGCTCAAGTTCACATAGCTAGTAAAGGCATAAATGTGCAGTTGAGTCTTTCTTTTGATTAAATCATGGAGTCTTGTATTTTGATATTTTGAAGACTATTTCACATTGCACGTAATTTTTACTTTCTTGGTAGGACTTTTAGGAAAGTAGAAAGAATTTATTTAAATATTACTAATCTTTGTTTACCTCATATTTACCCCTGAAGGAAAAATACACCTCTAATCCTGTCTTTTTTAGCATTTGTTCTTGTGAAGGGTATTGGTAGATTTATTGATGAAAATTCTTATTGATGAAAATAGAACCTCTAACTGCATGGTTCTATTCCTCTTCCTGATATTTTAATATAATGAATTATTTCATTGCACATACTGGGAATTTATCCAGAAATACTTGGTAAAACATTTCTGAAATTTCCTTAAAAAACTCTCCAGTTCTTAGACCTGTTAATGTGAGCCCTTGCAATTCCATATTGCAGAACATTTTGATTGATATAAATTGTAAGGTGTAAAAGAGTAAAGAAAGTTGGAAATTATTTTGTATATCCATCTGGTCTAAAACTCCAAACTACTTGTATTTTATTTTTCCCACTTTTATTTTAAATACCCACATAATTAGGACTTTGAGCTAAATTCTACAAATAAGTGACATATTTGTTCATTCCATTGTGTATATGCAGACACACTCCTGGTAATGTCACAAAATTTATAAATAATTAATTTACACTACCAACCTTTCTTCATGAAAGATTCCAAGGTGGTTTACATAAATGGGTATATACATGATTTATAAAATAAATAGTTAATAGAGATAGCATGAAGGAGAAATATGGATAACAAAATGAAAGGTAAGGTTAGGGTTAGCATATTGAACAATACTGCTGGAGTTGGGTGGTGGTAAAAATTAAACTCTTAGCTTCCTATTGGCTTAAAACAAGGGTGAAAGCATCCATAGCTATTGCTTAGCACAACCTGTCCTGATCCTAAGACCTGAGAGAATTTTCTCCCCCGTGTTAGCATAAAGAAGGCAGTGCATGATATATAGATGATGACATATTTCACCAAGTTCCTGCAATGTAACAATTGTACATTTCACACATTTTTTCTTTTGTCTGTTTGTAGATAAATTAATGTCAAAAGAGCCAGAAACAAAGCACAGGTGTTTAAAACAATATGCTTTAAGTGTCCAGCATTCTGGTGATTGAATTTGCTTCAAGAATAAAATGACAATAACACAAGGAATGGATGTACTTTCGTCAATCCTTCATAAATATTCTCTTGTTTAACCAGTCCCTTTGAAAAACAGCAGCAAGTTCCAGACTGTACTCTCTAGCCACAATATGGAATGCAAACATTTTGTGTGGCCAGAAATTTTCTCAGGAAACATTATTGTCATCTGTAACACAAGGATGAATGGTGACAGAGACACTAAGCTTCTCTCCACAGAACTGAGTTATATGCTTGCTCCAAAAATTATAAGGCAGGCATTTCTAGTTGTTTATTTTAGCTTTTGTAAATTTCCAATAAAACCCTTTGAGTTTGTCTATTCTTATGCATTACTTCCTAATGAACCTAGGAAAGTTAACTGTAGATTTACTCTCAAGAACATGAATACTTTAAAAGTTTTGGACTGAAGTCAAATAAATGAAGGCTAAATAGTTTGAAATATTTATAAGAGAATATTATGATTCACAGTATTCATAATAGAAATTTTAAGACCCTCTTCTTGTTTCATTTTAAAATTATATCAGAATACATATATGTGTGTTTGTGTGTAAATTCTCTTCTCACTAACAAGTCAAATTGCATGTAGTTTATTCAAAAGTAATATCAAATTAGGAAGATTCAAATAAAAAAGTATGTTAAAGGATTTATTAAAAAGTATCCTTTTATCCACACAAAATTGGGAAATTAATCCCAAAGTAGATTATTTTATTGTATTGGCTAATTTATTTACTGCCTCCAAAACAATGTTAGCTAATAATGGTAATTGTTTGCCTCCTTACCTCATTCTTGATTTTCATAAAATCTGCTTTGTTTTCACCATTTAGAATCATATTTTATATAGCTTTCTGCTAAGTAACTATGGGAATATAAAGTATTGAATAGGGTAGGGTTTTTTCCTGAGGGATTTTCCTTGAATCTGCCCTCTTTCTCTAATCTTCATGCTATTTTGTTTTCTCCTGGCCAACAATGAAAAATAATGAGTTTAAGATCAATAGGCCTGGATACAAGTCATAAAGGTTCAGATTCAAAGAGAGCATTTCTGATACTGAAGACTATTTAAGACTAGGGCAAGGAAACGAATCTGTGGCAGAAATGCTGGCTGATCACCAAACCTGTTTCCTTTCTTCTGCATCTCCCAGCGTTACTTTGACTTTTCTCTCAGTTTCCCCCATTGCTTTCTCCCCAACCAGTGGAGCTGGCACATTGCCCAAAATACCAATATCCGGTATGTTGAGAAGAGGTTGTGGACATTTCTTCTTAACTACATGCCCTGTCAGGTTAATAGTTTGAAATTCGCTATGGTGGAAGTATTTACACCACAGACATTAGCAAACACTAAAAAATAAAAATTAAAAATCAGTTTGTTTTTTGAAAATCAGTGAGCAGGTTGTTAAATATTTACCAGCACTTCACTGCTTCCAACCCTGTAAGATTCCATCCTCTTGATGCTTTCACTACTCTACCACTCTCCTACTCTCTTCAGAATACTTTTATTTTCCCCCTTTTACCAATCCCTGTTCTCCAGACTATTAAGAATATTGCAAAACATTTCTTCTAACTCAAGATTTTGTTTGTTTAGCTCCTTTATTATAAATTCCCTGTCATTTTACCATTATCTTATATTTCACCATATAGATGAAATGCTTGCTGCTCATCAACTTGTTTATCTTTCCTTATCTTGAAATCTCTGTTCTAATTTCCATTTTGTATAGTAGAATTCTTTTTCAAATATTGGGTGGGAGGTGGAATACATGGATAATATATTCCATGAATCATTTCATATCTGCAAATAATTTCCTTTCAACCTAATCTCTGGGTAAAACATAGTGTGGCAGTTTGAGATGATTTATGCATTCCAAAAGAGAGACTATGTTTGTAAACTGGTCTATTCCTCTGGACATGATAACTCTTTGATTGTATTAGATTCAGCTGAGACAGCTGATTAAATTATGCTAAAATTAGGGCTTTGATTTCAACCACATCATAAGAGTGTGACTCAGCGTTGAGTCCCCGCCCCCTTGGTGGGCTGATAAAACAGACTCTCACATGAAAGTAGATACACAGGAGAACACAAAGAAGAAGAACACAGAGGACTAGAGGAGCTCATTAGACATGGCAAAGGCCCCAGAAGAGAGATGAGCCTGATAGGCTACAGCTGACCTTGTGAAGAGACCAGAGCAGCTGAGCCCGGAAAGAAACCAGCCCCAGGGAGAGAGATGGGCCTTATGCCAGGCTACAGCTGAGATCAGAAGAAGCTGGGACCACGGAGCCTTAAGAGGGAAGAGGAAGGCTGAACCCTCACAGATATCACTCGCCATCTTGTGTCAACACATGGCAACAGTCTTTGGGTGAGAAAGTACCTCTTATGGTACCTTGAGTTGTACCCTTTAGGGCCTTGTAACTGTAAGCTTCTACCCCAAATAAATACCCTTTATAAAAACCAACAGAATCCTGGTACTTTGCATCAACACCCCTTTTGGCTGACGGATACACATAGGATCCCTAGTAATTTTAATAATAATAGCTAAATTTATTGAGTGTTACTATGTGTTAGGCACTGTTTAAGTCACTTCACACAGATTTTTAATCCTCACAATGAGACTGCAACTATTAATAGCTCCATTTTACACATGAGTAAACTGAAGCAGGTAGCTTATTGTGTATGATCCAAGATATGAACCCATATGTAATAGATACAGTCCACAGTTCTCAGACCTGACAGTTTAGTGAGCACTGCCAAATTCCACCTGCCATCTCTGCATTTCTTTGTCTGAGGGTTTTTCTCTGTTGCTGTGAAGACCTTTCTCTGCATGTACACAGCAGGCTGAAAGTGCCAGAGAATTAATAACCCCTGGGGAAATATCCCTCAATTAATAACTAATGAGAGCTATTATCCACATGCTGAATCTTGAGTTTCTGTGTTCCAAACTTATATTTGTCCTTCAATCCCAGTCCAGTGTACTTACAGTGTTAAAGGTGAATGGCAGACTGTAGAAGAGAATACACTCGCATTTTACTATAAATCCCTGAATTACGTAGTCAAGAATGACAGCATTTAATGGAAAGTGACATGGCTAAGTGAGGCTTTTACCTGGTTCCTGGGTTCTTATGGGGCACTCAGCTGGGAAGGCATTCTCTGCACAAGTAATGTCCTGCCAGAGCTGAGGAATTGCCAAATTCTTATTCTTTAAGTCTTTATACAAAAGGCTGGCTTAAATCAGCATACCAGAAAAATTACATTAACCTCCTATTCCCTTCCAGAAGTGAACATTTCTAACATTTGAAAATCCTGTTTCTTGAAAAAATTCAAAAACAGCAAAGCTATATCTTCATGCCTAGGATTATACATCTATTCATGATATTCATCTACTAAAATTTTTAATTAAAAATACATTTCTTTCTAGTTCTAGAAAGTTATTTCTGTAAGGGAATTAGATTCCCTTATGCCAAACTGTTCCTCAGAGGTTATCTCCCTCCTCCTATAGTTCTGTTTCAATAGGAATTCCCATCCCTAATATTCAGCTTTTCCTTCTGCACTCTGACTACTAGATCCTTTGCTTCCCTTTATTCACCTTTGCAACCCAAGTCACCTCAGTATCTTGTGTGGGTATGAGAACAAAACCACAGGTAGTGAGAGGTTTATCAACTTTTGCTCTTATGTGCCAGGCACTGTTGCAGCTGACAAGTTTCCAGTTCATTTTTCAGACCCTAAAAGGAGACCTCTCTCTTCCCTTACCTTCCCAGTGGCAAATATGTCTCCCAGCAAACATTCAGATAGTAATATTTCCTCCAGAGCTCCCTACTTTGAGTCCCCAAGCTCCCATCTAACCCAGAAAGAGAATAAAGTCTAGTGTCCTGCATCTACCTACCCTCCCCATTCACCTGCCTGCTGTTGCTGGCAACAGGTTTGCTATGGGAGGTGTTTAGCTGGAAGGGGACAGCAGCAGGGACTAAATTTCAGAAACCCATCTTCTCTGAATGTGTTCACCTGGGCAAACATTTTAAGTGAACACACTTTGATCTGTTTATCCCCTTCTATGTTGTTCTTCCTTATTTAGGTACAAAACCCAGTTTATTAATAACATCGGTGAAACAAGATGACCAAATTGTCTTTCTGTATCCCTTCCAGAGTATCTGGCTCATATTAAGGGTACAATAAATATTTAACAAATATTTGAATTATTTAATGAATGCTCAACAATTATTTAATGGTTCATACTTCCCACGAATAGGGGAACCCAATGTAAAAGTAGCTGACATTTGTTGAAAAATTAGTGCAAACCCTGTATTCTACATAAATTATTCAATTTAATACTCAAAAAATCCTATGAGGTAAGAGTTTATCCTTAGGATTTTTTTAATAAAGGGAAATTTATAGAAGAAAACCATAATTTCATTACCCAGGCAATATTTGTGGATATTAATAATAATAATAAACAATTTATTAATAGAAAATAAAAACTTGGGCCATCAACTTCTCCTTACTTGCAAATTATGTGACTTTGGGCAAGTTTCTTCTGGGCTTGAGTTTCCCTCATATTCTAATAAGGTTGCCGACCTACCAGAGGCAAGTAATAATTTTATCCCCATTTACAAACAATGAGGCAGAGGTTTAGAAGAAATAATTTACTTACATATTCACATACAGGTTATAGGCATGGGGCCGCAGTTAGTCTAGTTGTCTAGTTTCAACTATTTACCCTATGCCAGAAGAGAAAATACATGTTTGTATAAGTGAGAAATGATGAGCTATTTTTGTTTGTTTGTTTGTTTTTAAAGACCTTTAAATAGCAAATAACTCTCTAAATAACTTATTTTACAATATTTCACTCCATTTAGCTAGAATTACTGCTTATATTGACTTTATTTTCATAGAAAAAAAGAGAATTGTGTTAGGTTTTCTAGTTAAGCAGGTGATATAAATGCGTATTATTCAACAAGTGCTATGCTTCAATTGGTTGGTACCAAAAGGCCATTAGAAAGTTAAAGTTATTAATGGAATGAAATTAAAAATTATATTTGCTGCCTCATCGTCCTGCCTGGGTTAGTAGTAAGTTTCTCTTTGAGTGACCACCCTAGTTAGCCCTGCTCTGAGTGTAACCACAATTAGCAAGGCATGCACTCCTATGGTTTGGAGGATAAGAGCCACCCTTAGCGTCTCTGAACAGCCTTCACTCCTTCTCCAAACCGCTCCTTGCTGCTTCTGCACTTTCATGCAATATAATTTACTAGCAGAGCAGGTACTTCCATATGACTTGAGTGATAAGAAGCTGGCCTCAGCTTCTCCAAACAGCCCTTGATGCTTCTGCTTTTCACATCTATAGTTTGAAACTGCCAATACCCATTATCTGCAGGAAAGCCCTACCCTTCTGCCTGGGTCACAATAAAAGCAAGAGCCTGGGACCCACATGTGTGTCTTCCCCACTCCTTCAGAATCCTGGCAGAAGCCTGGGTATGGAAAGCCTAGCAGGCCTCTCCACCATCTTCATTCTCCCCTCTCCCCTTACCTGGGGACTAACAAAGCAGTCCTTTTCTGCACTCTGGGCTGGCTGCCTAGCTGTGTTTGCACCTCATCACTCAAAGAACTTTCACATAACATCCACATTAATTTGGTTGCTCATTAAAAGATGTTCTTTCTATTTAAATGACTCTTTTTTAAAGTATTGCATCTGATATGTTTGATATCACAGGCTTCTTGCTAAACTTCTCATATCATGCCATTAAGATAAAAGGGTTTGCTAGAAGTCTATAATAAAGTTATGTGGATCTTTATTTTTTCTCTTATTCAGTTTCAGAATTTAAGGTAAACCACCTGAGGAATCAGGGGCTGATTATCAAAGACCAAGGGTATCTGGTCCTGTGTTGAAATTGGTAAGAGTGTGTCTCAGGGAGATAGTGTTCTGATGTCAAAGAGGTAAGTGGTTAGCTCCTGATAAACTGGGAGTAAGTGTAAATTGATGTGACCTATCAAGCCAGTGGCATTTCAGCGGTTTCATGGAGTGTTGCCCAACTAGTCTGAGTTAATAGTTTTATAAAATAAGTAATAGTTCTATAAAAGAGTTAAAAGCTACTTTCATTTTTGCAAAAAGTAATGGAATAAAAGACTTGAGGAAAATACTGGGGAAATGGGAATTCTAAGAAAAAGAAAAGTCTATTCCCAGCTCCTAAACAAAACTTTCTAGTGTTTTCTCTATATTTAGAAGTTTTAGAGTGAATGAGGCATTATGGGTCAAAATTTATGATGACCACAGAAAACTAAGTAGTATGTCAAACACAGAAGGTTAAAACATAGAGCAGTAATTTCATACTCCATGGGCTTCCATATGAAAAGGAAGACACTTGCTGTCCCAGAGGTAGGATTCCTGGAAAGACTTTGCCTTAACAGTTAGCCTTGTAAATGATAAGGTAGAAAAAACTTTATATTAGAAATTGAGAGCTTTAGGGAAAGGGAGCTGGATGCCAGTTTCATATCATGCCACCCAACTAATGCTACCAAATACATTTTTTATAATCACAGAAAATTTTATTAGATCACTAATAAGTGTACTTGTATAATATGGTAGTGTATGAGAACAGATCAGTCACTGT
>JAQZBX010106195.1:0-10773 GCA_029593785.1 Cabassous unicinctus
GATGTAGGCTGCAGGTCTTATTTCTTTTGGACTCAGTTGCTCTGGTCTCTTCACAAGTTCAACTGTAAACCATCAGGCGAAAGGCTCATCTCTCTTCCTATGGCTGGAAGATCAAAGCTGACAAGTTCTTCCTCTTCCTTGTTTATGGAGCTCTCAGTATTCCTCTGTGTATCTTCCCCTGTCTTCTTTTTATTTTTTTCAGAATAACAAAAACTATTTTACTAAAACTTAAGATTTATAGAAATTTCCAGACAAGCCATAAAAAATAGTCACAAGCTTTTTTTTTGAAGAGACTATTCTACATTTGACAGCAAAGTCACAATATTATTAGTGATGGCTGTGATGTTTGTTTAATGTTTCCATTTTGGTTTAGTTAAGCGTGTCCAGCTAGAGCTTCTAAAGTTAGACTTGGCTAGAGCATCTAAAGAACAACTGATTAGCTGCTTTTAACCAATGCATTTAATTAGATTACCATAAAAGGGGGTGGGGCTCATAAAATTAAAACTACCTCCCTCCTCAAAAACAAAAATGAAATAAAAACACCCACACCTCTGCAGCCAATCCTGACAACTACCTTCATTCACAGTGCTTTTATAAATAAACCATGATGGGGGGAATGAATAAAAGCAGGAGAGGGGCCATTGCTTTTATACATTTCACAACAATCTCAATGATACTTCTAGCCTGTGCTCATGCTTTACAGCATTGAATCAGCATAAGACATAGATTTGCTAATATACATTTAATCACCAAAGGACTGGAGACATCTGGGCTTTTATTCTGTAATGTTTCTAAGACAATGTCCATGAAATGCAAACAAAAAAGAAAGAAGTCTTGGCAGAACAGGAGGTGCAGATATGACCATATGAAATTGCTCTCATCTGCTTCTGCTTTAATACTGGGAACTGGTTCTGCCAGCAAATGCTGGGTTTCCTTGATAATTCTGAAGGGCAGCCCAGCCATCTTGTCAGGTCTGGAGTTCAGCCTCTGATCTCATCTCCAGCTATGCTAGCTTCATGCATCTCTCCTGTCTTCTTGATTGAGTGTTTATATAGCCTACCAAGGGGATGGGGACTCAAAAGGGCATGCCCTAATCTTGATTTAATCAAGTAAATGGAAAGCCTTTGAATTTAACTAAATCAAAGGCTATCAAGCCCAGAGGAACAGACAAGTTTACAAACATGATTAATATCTCTTTTTGGAATTCATAAAATAATATCAAACTGACACAGCTTAAGTATGTGTTCATTAATTGTAATAAATATACTACACTAATGAAAGATGTTAATATGGGATTGTGTGGGAGGGGAAGGGGGTAAGGTATGTGGGAATCCCCTATATCTGTGATGTAACTTTTATGTAATCTAAAGCTTCTTTAAAAATAAAACATTTTCAGTTAAAAAAAATAAAAGAGCAATTGTGAGCTAGTGGGGAAAAGACTAGAGTGGGATTAGAAGCTAGTTCTAGGAATGATTCTGCTAAAATTCTACTATGGTCTATATATCTCAATATCTTTATAGAAAAATTGAAGAAATTGGAATAATTAATTATAATCCCCAGTATATTTCAACTCTGAATATATTTGTTATTGATTCTACTTATAGTAGGAATAATCTTGGGATGGGGACATACAGTGGTCTAACAGAGCAGAAGTAAGAAAATTTGCTACAGGAAAGGACACCTAGGTAATTGGCTCAAAGTTCTAGCTATTTTAGTTGTTAGGACTTCAAGTAAATTATAGATATTTGAAATAGAAACAATTATTTTCCTGAGATAGACAGTTTATACAAAACTGTAAATATTAATAAGATCTCTGTTTTTAAAGGCATGCATGCTGCATTTTCCCTATTTGAGAAAATTTACTGTTTAGCAGAGTGAAGTGGGAATTGGTGGCACTGGGCCCTTTAAGGATATTAAATTAAATTTATATTTAGAAATTTAAATCATTTTTTTTTTAAATCAAGTCATTTTAAAGGAAAGAAGATAAAATTCTTGGTGTTTGGGATTTTTTTCAACAGTATAACAGGCCTGTTTCATATGTTTTGTCCCCATCTAAGCATGTACACACTCCCTGTTCATATCTATCATAGATGCATGCAGCTAGTATTAAAGGGAAGTTATATGCATGAAATGGACATAACTTATGCAACAATACCAGTGGAAATCAGCATATCAGCATACATTGAGCATGATTAGAAAAGTTTTATTTAGCCAAAAAAAGAAAAGAAAGAGAAAAAGAAAATTCATTAAGTCAAGTGTCTAGCAGAGATAAGAATCTAGAATATGTTCAATACAAACAAGGGCTACTTTCTTCCACCACTTAGTCTCTGTCCAGTTCTGAAAAATATTTTGATTTGTGTCATATGTTGTACTATAATTTGCCTATACCTCCTCCCAATTGAAAGAAAAAATTTCCCTGTTTAAAAAAAAAATGATGGCATTTGACAAATTTTTACATTAAATGACATGGAAATGCTCAGTCACTCTGTGGTTGATTAAATTATCTTGTCACACACATAGACTGAGAGAAAGGCAGAAGGGACATACCCTGTAAGGAGCAACTTTTCCCTATATGGACAAACAGAAACAATCAGAACTTTGGAAATCCCTGCTAGGACCTACAGAACATTATTTAATCATGGAAGAGAAAAGCCAGTGAAATTTCCAATTAGCAAACACAACTTCTTCAAAACAAATTATGGGGATGATTAACACAAAGTCTAGCTAGTAAACTTTATAGATACATTTTCCAAATAGCCAACCAAGGATTCAGAAAAAAGAAATAATAACCTAAGGCATTGGAAAGAAAAAGAAAAAGCAATTAAATTACCATGTGAGATAAAATATGGGGTAAAATAAGGATTGCTAATAAGGCAATAGAAATGTTGATAAATTGGTTAAGATATATAGAGTATGTATAAAGTACAGAGTCTTTCACAATACATCTCTTTCTGATAATGACCCTTGGTGCTCTTTCTCTGTGAGGGTTCAGCCTTCCCTTCTGGGCTTTCTCTCTCTCTCAGCTGCAGGCTGGCATAGGGCTCATTTTTTTCTGGGCCTTCTGTTTCAGTCTCAGATGTAATGTTCTCTTCCCAATGTCAACTGCAATCTATTAGATGAATGGCTCATCTCTCCCCGGGGAACCCAGGATATAAAATGACAGAGCTATCTCTCTTCCTGAGTTGCGCCTTACTGATGTAGCCCAATCAGATGCCCTATATTGATTTTATCAAGTAAACTTTATCAGAGACTCCTCACTCAATTTAATACAATTAAAGGGTATCACATCCAAAAGTATAGATTAGTTTAGAAACATAATCTTTCTCTTTTTGGGATTCACAAAAATAATCTCAAACAGTCACAAATGGGTATGAATTATAATTTCTAAATGTGTTGATGCAAATCCCTCATTATTATACATGGGATATAGTCATATATAAAATATCTCCTAACTAAAACTTAGCCATTCCAAATGACTGCAATCATATAAACATAAAAGAAATTATTTTACATCAGCAGAAGGAAGGGGAAGAACCTGGCTAAATAGTTACATATGTAAATTAAGAATGTTCCCAGAAGAGTGTGGAGGATAGATCAGCTGGAACACAGTACAAACAAGATTCAAAAGGTAAACCCTGTGAGAACCAGACAGCACTGCCCAGGCCAGAGTGATTCTATTTTCCCTCTTGTAATAGCAGACATATCCTAGTGTGGATATATAAGCATTAGTCATCTGTCAAAACATGGTATCATTAAATATGCAAAAATCACTGCTAATTCCTCTTTCTCTGATCCCCTGCTCATTAATGTTCTCATCATCCTTTGAATTCCCAGAGGATTCCATATAAAAAAAACAATAAATCATACCTATGTCGAGGTACAGATTACTTGACAGATTTATTTTGTGTTATGGCAATTTAAAACTGGCAATAGATGTATATATTCACATCTGGTATTCATTTATTGGGTCAAACATTTTCTTATAAAGCTCACTCTTTGACTATGAAGAGACTCAATTTGAAACCTAGGCCATGGTAAATTCACAGAAGTAATGTCTCCTGAGAGAAAAACAATCAGCATTCTACCGGAGGTACGTTTCATTGTACTACTTGCTTCCCTCAACTGTAGGCAGCAAAACAATACATAATGTAATATTTTAAAAGAACCATGTTAAGTAAATATCATGAAAGTACATAGAAACCCAAGATATTGAAATAATATAAACTTAATGTGCTTATATGTCAATTAAAAACTCTTAAGACTTTTCACATTTAAGAAATCATTCCATAAATAAAGTTGGCTACATACTCTTCTCATTGCCTTCTTCCTGTCTTTGTTCCTGATTGTATAGATGACTGGATTCAGAAAAGGAGTGAGAACTGCATCAGAAACAGCAAGAAATTTGTCTATATGTGATGAGCAGTGAGGCATATATAAATAAAGATACAAGGACTGAAAACAAAATAACCACCATGATGTGAGATGACAAAGTGGAGAGCACCTTGGACAAGCCCTCTGAAGAGTATTTCTGAACCATAACCAGGATAAAAATGTAGGAAATGAGCAAAATGACAAATGATCCCAGAGTTATAAACCCGCTATTGACCCTAAACATGAGCTGTACTGTGTAAGTGTCTATGCAGGCAAGGTTGGTTAACTAAGGAAGGTCACAGTAAAAGCTGTTCAACACATTAGAGCCACAGAATGATAATTTTATAACAAAAACTAGTTGACTTGCAGAGTGGATCACACGAATTATCCATGCAGCAACCAGAAGAAAACCACTCATTTTTTGGCTCATAACAGTAAAGTATGGAGAGGCTTACAAATGGAAATATATCTGTCAAAGGCCATGTCTATGAGCAGCACCATCTCCACACTACCGATAGTGTGATTGAACAAGAACTGAGTAATGCAACCTCCAAAGGAGGTGACTTTGTGGTGTCTGAAAATGTCATAAATCATCTTGGGAGTAAGGACAGAAGAAACAGCCAGGTCAATGATGGAGTGATTGGCCAACAGAAAGTACATTGGGGAGTGTAAATGAGGGTCAGCAGCCACTGTGAGCACAATGAGAGAGTTTGCCATCATGCTTGCCACATAAAATATGGAGGAGTACACAAAGAGGATAAGTGGGATCTTCCAGACATTGGAAAGCCCTAGGAACACAAACTCTGACACTACAGAGTGATTTCCTCCATCCATTGATTTATCAGCTGGAGAGCCTCCACTGTTACCACATAAAAGAAAATAAAAAGGAAACAAAATAAGAATGGTAATAATGTCCTAGAATTAAAATGATTAATTATTCAAGGATATTCACTCTGCAAAATTATATGTCCCCCAATTCAGGCTCAAGGCCCTATATTCATAAAATAATGAATTTCCCCCATGATCACCTGACTCAGAAGAGTCAGTTCCACATGTAATTTTCCAATAACCATGGCCTTTCAGAATTATTTTCAGCCTATAAACAGGATAAGATAACAAATATGAAAACAAAGTAGATGTGCATGACACATTAAGATCAGGGAACGTAGTACATTATAAAACAGAAAAGAACAGGTGGAGATGGCCTCATTTCCCAGAACTCACAGGTTCTATTCTTGAATTGCTCATGGAATATTCTTCAGCCATTCAAGTTGTCTCTCCTCCTAACCTCTCATCATTTCATGCACATAATATGACTGTTATTGTCATTCTCACATCACTACAAAACATTTACATTAAGAATTCATCCAAAGCCCTACATCCATTGGTTTTAGCCCCTTTTATGTCATTCTCTGCTTCAAGCCATGCAATGCAAATTCTAACTGTTCCCTGACCCTAATCCTCAATTACTGCATGAATGTTCCTGATTCTTCCCTATCCTTGTAAGAATACATGTTACCACATTAAAGATGAAATCTTCTAACTGTGCATCAAACATATCAGTGTTTCAGTCCCTCCTTCATACACAACATGTGACCATACTGCTAAAGTTAAAGTGTGTTGAGAAAAGAGGGAGGTGGGAGTGGAAACAATAAAATGCATACTACCAACCCCGTAGTTGGCATATAACAATTGACCTCCTCTTGTCCTACATCCATTGGTTTTAGCCTCTTTTATGTCATTCTCTGCTTCAAACCATGCAATGCAAATTCTAACTGTTCCTTGACCCTAACTTGTTAAACTGAAAGGAAAGTAGAAGTTATTCTGAGAAGATAGAATCATGTGCTTCCTTCATTAGAGAAAATCCTTTGCTACTAATCACCTTTCTTCAATGCTTTCATTTTTAATAGATTCACTCTCCACAAATATATTGTAAGTTTGAGGAGGATAATAACAATTTTTGCTATCATTTTTGTTTCCTGGTATACAGAGTTAAATAAATAGTAAAGATTTCTTGATTATTGAATGAATAGCACTACTCTGAGACAAAGAAATTTCTTCAGGGCCATAATTTTCCACAGTCCCTTTTATTGTAAACTAGTATCTTTCTCCATTAAGTCCAGCAAAAGGAAGTTTCCAAATACAAACTGAGTGGTAACACATTTTCCAACCACTATCAACCAAAAAAATACCTAATAATCCTGCTAAATATTCCCAGATGAAGAAAAAAAAAATCCTCATGAATTTTATATAGGCCCTTGGTTTAAACAACAGAAAGGCTTTAAAGAAAAAAATTGAGAGAGGTGGAGGGAGAAGCAGCTTCTATTCTCCAGGCTCCATGAAATGATTAGTAGTGATATCTTATACTGTTCTTAAAGGCAGAGAAGGAAATATGGATGTACTTTCAAAAGATTTTAAAGATTTCAGAAATAGGTAATAATGGAATTTTTGAACTGGCACAATATATGTCAAATGCTTTAATATAGTTGATCCTCATAATCATATGTTTGGGGAAAAGAGTGGGGATATTTCAGATTGTAGAATAATTTTCATTTATTGATGGAGGATTGTGAGCTCTGAGAATTTGACAACTTACTCCAAAACAAAAGAGCTGGTTAGTGTGGAACCAAAAATCAGGTCTTGTGATGCAAATTCGGTACAGTTTACCAACATCATGCAACTATGTTGGTATTTTTTTTCATGATCTAAATTAATAACTCATATCATTAAATTCAAAAGCATAGTCCATTATATACATAAAAAACATTAAATCCATACATAACTTGATTTACCCATGATATCTCAGCTACTAGTGGAAGACCAAAATTTAAACACACAAGTCATTACTACAATTTGGAGGGGATGGTCCTGAGGAGAATGGGAAAGAACCAAAATACATCAAACTTTTTGGTGTCAGAAAAGATTTAGCAAATTCAGGGTGTCATTATTCATTAAAAAGCCCTGAAAATGATAGGTAAGAAAACTCAGACCTGGAGAAAGAAATTGGGAATCATTTAAAGTTTGAATTCATGAGGAAGAAAGACTTTGTAAAGAAGAATATGTAATGAGATTTTTAATAGTTAAGTAAAAAAAATGCATGGTTGAAGGAGCAAATATATAGCATTTGCCATCATCATTTTTATATCACTACTATCATTATTTTTATATATTACCTGTCTTTAAAAAATTCAGCTTCCCTTCCATGTACTGCAACAGGAGACAAAGAAGAAAACAATGGCAAAAAGTAAGGAGTCATGGTAATATTCATATGTTACAGAGGATCCAAAAGGGAAAGATTTTAAAAAAGACATGGTTTCAGTGCTGTGACACTGAAAAAGAGAGCAATTGAAATGAAATAGTAGAGAAAAAAACAAAAATATAGTAACTAATGAATGGTGAGACAGTGTAGACAACAAGATTACAAATGATAAATTCAGTAATGTAGGATTTTTGCACACACAAAAACTGTTACTGATATTGAAATAAATAGGTTTCCAAGCAACTGTGATAATCTTTTAGAAGATAAATATTATGGACGTGGAGAAAAGCTACAAGAAGTATAATTTCAAAACCATTCAGAAATGCTCCAATACTTAGAATTTTAAAGTAGTGGAATTTTTTGGTTTTTGTTTGTTTGTTTGTTTGATCGTTTGTTTTTGCCATATAAGCAGAATGGCAAACCACAAAAGAGACAGAGATCTTGGTGCCTAAAGGTCACACTGATTGGAAGTGGGTGTGGCTCAATGGATAGAGCTCCCGTTTACCATATGGGAGGCCCTAGGTTCGCTTCCTGGGGCCTCCTTGTGAGGGCAGGCCGGCCGGCCTGCGCGGCGCAGTAGACTGATGCAGCAAGACCTCACAGCAGGAAGCGGATCGATAGAGGCCCCATTTACCATGCGGGAGGCCCCAGGTTCGCTTCCCGGGGCCTCCTTGTGAGAGCAGGCCGGCTCGCGTGGTGCGGTGAGCTGATGCAGCAGGACCTCACAGCAAGGGGGAGATAAGCAGACACAGAAGAAATACACAGCAAATGGACACAGTAAAACACAAGCAGCGAGGGGGGGATAAATAAATAAATAAATAAATCTTTAAAAAAATAAATAAATAAAAAATAAAAAATAAAAAATAAAGGTCACACTGAAATTGTTTCACCAAATTAGATGATGGCTGATACAGCAGGTGAACACAAAAATAAAATAACTGAAAACTTTATTAAATAAGTATTGCCTTCAAATGGAGAAAATAGGAAGAAAAAACATCAGAGTACTTAATATCAGGAACAGTCATTGTAAGCTTAGTGTGATAATTCTTTTTCCCATACCTTGATTCTTAAGTCTAGTTTCCCATTTAAAATGAACCACACATATTTTCACATGACTAGTTATAGAAATGAGGATTGCCATGAATATTTCTTCCTTGTTTTGTTATGATTGTATATGTACCTAAAATGGATATCTCAGTTTTCTCCCCTAACTTTTTCCCTTATCATATGACATAAGTTGTATTGTTCATGTGTAAATATTTAAGGATGCCAATTTAAAGAGTGAATATTTCCCAAGGACTTTCACCCTATTCTTTTGGGAATTAATGTGTCTCTGACTGAATGCAAGACAGTTGAATATTTTTAGGCAGTAATATATGTATATGTATGTCTGTTATTGTTTCTATTTAGAGACTAAGTATGATTTTAAAATGATGAGTATGGCTGCCAAGTTGAGAAGGGGTGGACTGTGATGGTTAGTCTAATGTGTCAACTTGGCATGGTAATTGTGCCCAGTTGTTTGGTCAAGCAAGCACTGGGCTAATTATAATACAATGACTTTTATAGACTTTAATCATCAGTGAGTTGATTTTGCATAGAAGGCTGATTACATATACAATCAACCAAGAGGATTGCCATCAGCAATGAGTGACATTTTATCCAATAAGTTGAATGCCTTTAGAGGGCAGCTGATTTCAGCATTCAAGAAAATTTTATATCTCAACTTTGGACAGCCAACATCTACTGGGAACTCAGCAAGGACCTTCATTGGAGCCCCTGGTTTGCAAACTACCTGCAGAATTTGGACTTGTGCATCCCCACAGTCACGCAGGAGGATTTTATAAAATCTCATACTATTTACAGATATCTCCTGTCAGTTTTGTTTCCCAAGACAACCCTGACTAATACAAGGAGCAATCCACCAAGAAGAAATAAGAATCAAAAATATTTATGCACCTAAATAGAGTGCCTCAAAACTTATGTTGTAAACACTGGAAAAACTGAAGGGAGAAATAGACACCTCTACAATAATAATTGGACACTTTAATACACCACTCTCATCAATAGACAGAACATCTAGACAGAGAATAAATAAGGAAATAGATATCCTAAATAATATGATAAATGAACTAGACAGACATATACAGAACATTCAAGTCCAAAACAGCAGGATTTATTTTCTTCCCAAGTGCTTATAGATCATTCTCCAGGATAGACCACAGGTTGGATCACAAGAAAGGTCTCAAAAAATTGAAATTATAAAAAACACTTTCTCTGACAATAATGGAATGAAGCTGAAAATCAAGAAAAAGTGGAGAACTGGAAAATTCACAAATATATGGAGGTTAAACAATACACTCTTAATCAATGGGTCAGTGATGAAATTGCAAGAGAAATCAGTAAACATCTCAAGATGAATGAAAATAACATAACATATTCATTGCCCTAGTGAAACTTACTAAGCTTCTACAAATAAAGATTGCACATGGTCTTATTTTTTTCTACGAAGAAAATGCCATTGTGATTAGACAAGTTAACACCAAGGACAACCTACTCCCCTCATTATACCAAACAACTAACCTACAATTCAAATACCCTATTATTTGATATATGAATTTAAATAGAAAAATTTGCCTATCATAGTTTCTAAAACTATAAGCTTCTAAGGAATATTCTGATTCTGTATAGCTACATTATATATATCCCATAAAAATTAAGCAAAGAACTAAAGTGTAAATCCTATTCCACTTGTGAAGAGGTCAGCCACATAACAGTTTTATGAAGTGTCTCATTTTTTAGCAAATTACTAAAAGATTATCTGTCTTTCTTTGACATATATGAACAGCATAAGTCATAAGCAAAGACTAAATGAAATGATCCATAGAAATTCTTGTATTGAGTATGGAATTCAAGAGCCCAGAGGCCAGAAATCTTGCTAATTAAGTTATGCTAACAAAATTACAAACAGAATTTAATTAGGGTTGTATTATATAGGGCTTAATTATAGTTTGTATTTTGTTATATTTTAAGTTATTTGAAAATGACAAATCTTTCCCTTTGCTGATATTCTAATGCATTTTTAATCCTACTGTGCACTATAAATTTATAATAATAGCTCTTTATGTCCCAGTGGGTTTTTTTTT
>JAQZBX010106196.1:0-10774 GCA_029593785.1 Cabassous unicinctus
ATAAGTAACAGGAGTTAATTAGAGCACGAGACCCCAGTAATAACGGATTGAACATACCATATCTTTTCCAGTGACCACCGTCATTCTATCATCGCTTTCCCTTCATTTGAGATATTAAGATTGGAATCTATTAATTTAAGGCAGTGGACTGGAGAGAATCCATCAGGTGGGACTCCAAGTTGACATCAAGGACCATGAAGCATTATCTGGCTCCATGACACACATTGCAGCAGATCCAAATCTCTAACCACTAACCCAGGCTTGCAAAAGACAATGCGTTTCTTTAATTTCTTAACATTTGATTAAATCGTGTTCTGCACCCTTATCTCGGGAAGTGTGTGGAAAAGCGGATACCTTTCACTATTGGGGTGTCTCCCACACGGGGTCTCTGAGTCCCCCAGGGCCACCCCACAAAATTAGTTCAGGTGCAGCAGGTGCTCAGCTTCTTTGTCCGGGACCAGCCAAGAAGGAAAACATGCCTTCTCTGGCGTGCTCTTAGTCTGTGGAAAATACTGTGTTCTCTTTCTGGGTGTCGTAAAAGTATTACTAACATAACCTTAAAATTAAACGTAAGGCTTTTTACTAAAATAAGAATAGTAATTATCTTTGGGTTGCTCCTGCTTTCTGCCCAGAAAAATAAATCCATGATGTGTGGAAACACTAAAGTTACGTGCTATAAAATGGGCTGAAAGGAAAATATAGCCAATCAAATGTTTCAAATTTTTTCTGCTACAGTATATTTTATTCAACAGTTAAAGGCACTGCTTACCTTGCTGGCACTTTTCTGTTTGCAAGAAAACACAAGACAGCAACTGCGATATGAGTCATCAGGAAAACTAAGCCAATACCCAGGACGGTCCAAAGAGCTGGAATTGCAAAGCAATGAAAAAGGTAAATATGCAGTGAAATTTATCACAGAACCCAAACCCCGTGGTTTCTATGCCATAATGTCACCTACTATTCTGAGAGTATGCGAAATCTGCAGCAGAGGGAGGGTTAAACTTGATGTGACATCGGTTTCCTTTCCATCCTTGTCCACACCTAGAATGAGATAAAATGTTGTAGTTGAGGAAAAAAAGAAAAGATTGGAAACATCTTTTACCAGAAATGTCATGGAATGAGATGATGAATGTCAGTAAACAATGAGATACCCTGTGTACCTTGGATAAGAAACCAAAAGAAAAAATGCTATTTTCATGTAATTGTGTAAGATGATGTTTTTCTCAATGTTTGTCCCTTTTTGACTTTGTCTACAAATGGGAAATTGGTTTCCACCTCTTCCTTTCTTGGTTTCAAACACTGACTTGCTGTTTGGATATAAGTTCTTTCAGACACCAATAGAACAGATTCAAGTTATAGATTGTTTTATTTGCTAAAGGCTGCCAAGGCAATATACTAGAATTGGGTTGGCTTTTACAGTGGGGATTTATTAACTTATAAGCTTACAGCTCGGAGGCTGTGAAGACGTCCAAAGCACGGCTTCATCAGGCGATGCTTTTCTCCCTGAAACCAGTGGGTGGCGCGCCTGGACCCTGTCACATGGCAGGGCACAAAGCTGGCATCTGCTGGTCTCTTCCTCCTCGGTGGCTCATTGCCTTCAGCTTCTGACTTCTTCTGGCTTTCTCTCTGCTCCTGTCTCTGGGTTCTATTTTTTCAGCTTCAGGTTTCAGGACTTTCTCTGTCAGCTTCTGGAGTTTTCTCTTTATCTGCAGCTCTCTTTCTCTGTATCCATCCTGTGTATACAGGACTCCAATAAGAGGATTAAGACCCACCCTGGGTCACGCCTTACTGAAGTCACCTAATCAAGGGCCCATAACTGAAGTAATTTAATAAAAATGGTCCTACCCAGTTCACACGCTCAGGAATGGATTAGCTCTAAGCGCATGATCTTTTCTGGGGTGCAAACAGTCTCAGGTTACCACAGAGATGAAGACCAATATAAATCAGAGTGCATATTTATTTCTCATTACAAAAGGCTCGTCCTTCAAGTGCATAGATTTGGATTCAGGTTAATAACCTCACGTGTTGCAATCTCCTTGGCTTTATTTAGGGACATGCATGGAAAGAGTAGGAAATTTGCCCTTGATGTTGATGGCTTTAGGAAGTTCCGAAATGGAGGCAGGCATGCGGCTCTATGGCGATGAGGCTGACTTCTACCCAGTAAGCAAGTCAGAACGCTTCCAGTGGCATGTGTTTGCACATGGGCGTGAAAGCACATGCACGTGAGCAGAAGTGACCAAACAGTAATAAGGGTTTGAGTGAATTCCCTGTGACATTCGTGGTACATGCAATAAAACAGGATTGAAAAACTTGCTTTTGAATGTGTGTGTTTGAAAGCTAGGCAAGGCTTCTTCATCACAGTTACTATATTTCCTCTCTATTTCTCTTTTAAATTTGAAAATCTGAATTCTCAATATCAATTCCTTCACAAAAACAATCAGATTATTTAGATTTAAAAAGCTTAATGATTCAAGATCCATAAGATTGCCTTCCATTCCCTAAGTAAATAATCTGTTAATAACTGGAAATTTTAAGATAATTTGATTGTTTTGATGTCTTTGAAGTTCAAATGAAAATAAATTTTAAAATGTTGAAGCTTGGGAGTATTTGTTTTTTATTCCTTGTGGTCCTCATTTAACAGTGTGATTCTTCCATGCAAATCTTCCACATGCTCACACAGCTGGTGTGGTATAAGGAGAGGGACGCTTTGTTCATTCTGAGTTCATTGTGTTCTTTATGATCTTGAAACTGCCATTGGGTTATAGTTAATCTTCAGCACCTTAGACAAACTGTAGGTATTTAAATATGCCTATTGAGATAAATCCCAGTGAAAGGTATCTTGGGATAACAGTTCAAAAAATATGAGGAAAACCCCAAACCATATGGAGAAACAATACGAGATAGATAGATAGATAGATAGATATTTCATGGTGATGAACAAATAGATTATTGAGATCTCTTTTCCCTTTAAACTTTTAATTTGGAAATAATTTCGAATTTATAAGACAGCTGCAAAAGTAACACAAAACCCATTTAGAGAACTCCAACATATCTCCCATACCTTGTTCCACCAATTTTAACATTTTGCCACAATTGCTGTATCATCCTATCATCTCTCTCTCTGTCTGTCTCTCTGTCTCTCTCTCTCTCTCCTCTATCGATCATCTATTTCTTATCTATTCTGTAAGCATTTGAGTAGGTTGTATACATAATCCTCTGTGGCATTTTGAAATTATTTATGAATCCCCCAAAAAAGAAAGATTATATTTGTAAACTAATCTATTCTTCTGGGTGTGATACCCTTTGATTATATTGGATTCAGTGGAGAGGCCCTTGATTAAATTGCCTGATAAATTAGGGCTTTGATTCAACCACGTCAGAAAGGCATGACTCAGGCTGAGTCTCTGCCCCTTTAGTGGGCTGATAGAAATATATACTCACAAAAGAAAACACACAGGAAATGGAGAGACCTTTGTCATTCTGATCCTGCCATGGGACAAAAGGAGAAAGCTCAAACAGCTAACGCCCCAGGGAGAGATGGACCACTTGCCTGACAGCTTACAGCTGACCTTGGGAAGAGAGCAGTACAGCTGAGACTGATACAGAAGGCCCAGAAAGGAACAGAACACTATGCCCGAAGAGAAAGGAAGCCCTAAGAGACAAGCCCTATGCCAGCCTGCAGCTGAGAGAGAGGGAGCCCAGAGAGGAAAGCTGAACCCTCGCTGAGAGTGCCCGCCATCTTGCTTCAACACGTGGCAACTGACTTTGGTGAGCAAGTACCTGTTATGGTATCTTGAGTTGGACTTTCCACGGCCTTGGGACTATAAGCTTTTTACCGTAAATAAATACTCTTTATAAAAGCCAACAGATTTCTGGTACTTTGCATTGTCACCCCAATGGCAGACTGATACAGACCCCTTCTAGGATCATGTGTGGCATTTAATTGTTTAATTGTCATTGTTTTTTTAGTTGTTGTTTTTTTTTTCATTGTGGAAATATTTATAAAGATTCCCATCTCAACCACTACCAAACATATCGTACATTGGGATTAATTGCATTCACAATGTTGTGCTGCACTCACCACCATCAATTGCCAGGATTTTCCCATCACCCCATACAGAACCCCTACCCATTATGCAATAATTCCACATTCCCCTTCCATCACCCTGGTAACCTATACTCTACTTTATGTCCTATGAATCTGCAGACTCATAGAATATCTGTTCATTGGTGTTTGACTTATTTCATTCAGCACGATGTATTCATCAATGTAGTTGCATGTATCAGAACTTCATTCCTTTTTAAGACTAATATTCAATGTATTCACACATAAATATAAACCACATATCTGCTGAAGGATATTTGGGTTGCTTCCACTTTTTTTGTCCCTCAATTCTTATATTACTGCCAATTTTGTATTTATTTGATCTTTTGTAGTGAACTCTTTAGAATCCCTTCTCATTTCTTTCTGTGAACATTTTCCCAATAGTTTCTTTGTAGTAACCCTGGATTTAAATTTAACATCTTAAATCTATAAGAATCTTATTGGGTTTAATACCAACTAAACTTAGAAGCATACACAAACTATGTACTATAATCTTCAGTCTCCCTACCTTTGTGTTCATTCATCATTTTGATTTCTTTTTATTCTTTTTCCTTTAGCTCTTTGAGCATATTTGGGACCATTTCTTCAACATTTTAGTTTGGTAGGATCCAGATTTGATCCTACTAGTTGGTGGTTTCTAATGTTTTAATCTTCTCCTTTGCATGGGCTGCCATGTCCTGTTTGTGTGTTTTGTAATCTTTTTTTGTAACCTGGACATTTTTGGTATTTTAATATGTTATCTCTGGAACTTAGACATTGAGGGATGTGTTCCTTAAGCTTGTATCCAGCTGGTGTTACAACAAAGATTTCCTTGCATGCCAGGAGCTAATGAAAAAAAAATAAGCAAAAAAAAGAAAATACCTTTCCTAGTTTTTGCAGATTGACCGGTGTAAGTACTCCCCTTCAGAGCCTAGCTGGCCTAATAATTAAATAGAGAATAGCCCAAGACTAAAGCATAGGGACTCTCTGATCTTTCCTGAGCATGTGTCTTGTCCTGGACATTTGCATATGCCTCTAACATCCCCCATTTATATGGATCTGAATATTTCATCTTCCCTAGTAAACAGTGTTTTCTCATGGCCCTAGGCACCTTAATGTATATTCCACAGCCAGCAAACTTTGCACCAGGCTGCTTGATGTGACTGTTCTACAGCCTTCTGTAGGAGAGCTCTATGTGCTGTCTTCTTCATGCAGGACAAGTTCTGGAACAGCAAGCTTGAGATGAGTGTCCTGGTTCAGTCCTTCATTCTGCCACCAGACATTCTGTCCCAGCCATACAGGCTCCTAGGATGTGTACTAAGGTCTCTCTGCTCCTTCTAAAACCAGGACTGGACCTGCACTGGGAGCCTAGGCCAGCTCCATGCCAACCCAGTGGGTAATGAAGGATGAGGGGCCAGCAAGGGCATCATGGGATCCTACAGCTTTTAAGTTGCTTTTTTCTTGATTTGGTGCTCATCCAGTTACTACATCCCTTTAACTGTTTCCAGAGCTTTGAGAAAGATGTTTCTGCCAGATCGTGCTGGTTGTTCAAGGCCTCTGTGGGAAGACAGAGCCCTGGAGCATGTCATTCCATCTTGATCAGGTGGGATTGTTGAATGACCTTCTCTTTTGACAGTTCTTTGGGGACTTCAGTTAGACTGAACGTCTTTGATATTAATTTTACAGAAAATAGTGGATACAGATAATGTGGTAAAAAGGAAAAATAGACAAAGGCAGGAAAATCTGTCTTCAAATTGATAAAGTTTACATAGTGTGGCAGTTTGAAATTGTTTTATGGATCCCAAAAAGATATATGTTTGTAAACTAATCTGTTCCTCTGGGTGTGATATCCTTTGATTGTATTAAATTCAGTTGAGGGGCCTTGGATTAGATTACTTGATAAGATTGTTTTACAGCTTTTGACTGGACTAGCCAGTGAGGTGTGACTCAGGTGGAGTGCCCGCCCCCTTGCTGGGCCTGATACAAAAAGGGAAACAGAGAGAGACTTATTCAGACAGACACAGGAAAAGGAAGCAACCATGTTTGATCCTGCCATGTAAGAGAGAGGACTACAGGATGGCTTAAGCATAAAGCCCCAAGGGGCTGGGCCCACAGAGCAGCTCAAGAGGGGAGGCTGAAACCTCGGCAGAGATTGGTGGCCACCTTGCTTCACCATGTGGCAATACGCTGGGATCACCAGTTCCTGACTTTGGTGAGAAAGCATCTCTGCGGATGCTTTGATTTGGATATTTCATGGCCTTGGACCATTTATTTTACCCCAAATAAATCCCTATTATAAAAGTCAATGGATTTCTGGTATTTGCATTGGCAGCCCCTTGGCAAACCAAAACACATGTAAAAATAAAAACAACAGCAGACAACCTTACTTCCAGTAGGTATATAAATACATATTATAGATTTTTTTATCCACAGAACAATTATAGAATAGATTGAACTGATATAATCAGTCAACATTAGAAAAGCAATGTTTTAAGGGTAAACATTAAAAGTTAGTTTTGACATATGCTGGGTTTTATTCATTTTTGAAACATTCACTTTTAAGGAAGTTTTGAATTAAAAGTACAAATGGAATTTTTTTGAGTTAGGTATTATACTACAAAATTTTCAAAGTGTTTGATTATTTTAGAGGAAATTCAATATACTATCCTCAAAAGAATTAGCCCTGAAGTACATTTTGTACATCAGTGTGCCACCTCAAAACAAAATGTTTTCTATACATATTTTCAAAAGAGCTCATCTTCTGTAAATGCTAATAGCATTCCATTAAATTTGATATGTGCATAGACAGTGCCAAGATTTTTAAATTATACTCTGAAGTATATCATTCAAAAAACAATTCATTATATTAAATTAGCCCTGCATATTAATGAATAAATTGTTGCTTTGAAGTAAAATTTGCAATCACCTCACCAAACTGATTCCCAAATCACCACTTCCTTCCCAGTCTTTTCCTTTTTAAAATAGTTCCTTTGATGTTTATCAAATACATGCTTGAAGAAACAAGCAAAATGGCACAGATGTACGCTCAAATGCTGGATTCCGTCCGCCTATGCAATGCCACCCTGAGGTAACAGAGGCAAACAGCCGCATATGTCTTCATGCTTTTCACCTTCTCACAGAGCAGCTTCAACATATATGCATACATATATGTGCACGGCAGATGGGCTTTGCGTGTGTGTGTGTGCTGAAATGGCAGCATACACATTTCTCTGTAGCTTGCTTTTTCACAGTGGATTGTGGGCTTCCCTCAGGTCAGGTGTCTGTACAAAAAAAACTTGTCTTAGTTTGCCAAAGGGCTGCCAACGCAAAGTACCAGAGATTGGTTGGCTTTATAATGGGATTTTATTTAGGGTAAAAGCTTACAATTCTGAGGCCACAAAACGTCCAAATCAAGGCATCAGCAGAGATGCTTTCTCGGGGTCCTGCCACGTGGCGAAACAAGATGGCCGCCAGCCTCTGCTGATGTCCCTGCCTTCCCTCCAGACTCTGCATCTCCTGGAGCTCAGCTGTGGGCCACCAGGCATAGGGCTTGTCTCTTTCCAGGCCTCCTCTCTCAGTCTTGCGGGTCTTCTCTGCCTTTTGCAGTTCTGAGTGAACCTGGAGTCCCCTTTCACATGGCCGGATCAAAATGGTGACTTCCTTTTTCTTGTGTGTCTGTCTCTCTCTGTGTCTCCATTTATATCAGACCCAGCAAGAAGGTGGGGGCCCAAGCTGGCTCACCCTCACTGACGTGGTCCACTCAAAGGGCCCCACACCACAGGAATGGATTCGTTCAAAAGCAATCTTTTTTGGGGGGTGGATTCATAACAGAACTTCAAACGGTCACACAACCCATGCAGATACCTTTAATTTTCAGAAATTAGCATATCGTACATACATTTTTTTTTAGCTCAGTCTTTTTTCTTTTCTTCTCTTTCCTTCTTCCTTCCCTAAACCTCACTCCTATATTATACCCCATGTTAACAATCTATTTTTTCCTTTCATATTTTCCCATATAATTGTTCACAATATTAAAAGAAGAATCCATTTTTCATATAGGTTCTCATGAATCTTTTAAACTTTAAATTAAACTAAATGAGTAAATACTTTTTCATATGTTAAGTAAATAAATCAGTGCCTGGAACATCATAAGCACAATATGTTTGCGATTATTATGATGACTATTTTTTATCATTATTAAGGAGGAAAAGTCAAGCAAAGAATAAATGGGCAGTTGAAGAGAGTTGGAAATTTAGAGACAGCATATAAGATGGTGGGGTGAGGGGAAGGGAGAAATACTTGCTGTGTTATAGAAAGAGGCAAGGATGGGTATTTGACATGCGTGTGCATCTGCATCTGTCTGTCGTACTGAGCCTGCTCCAGGCATTCCAGTGTTCATAGCAACTGTGCAAGTGTGTTCGCAGAGGGCTTCACAGCCTCCCTGATGGCGGCGGGTCCTCGGCGCTGAGGCCAGCAGCACGGCCGAGAAAGACGCTCGTTCTCTAGTCCCTGAGTGCTGCAAGCCGCCAGAAAATAGGAAAATTCTGTCTGCTCCAACTACATAGCTCAGCAGACTGTAAATCCCTATTAAAAACTACAAAGATGTTAAAATATATATATTCAGAGACTGCTGTCGTTTTCTCTATTACTTTTCAAATGCAGTCCTGGGAAGGGCAGCTTAGCTCATTCCTCTCTCATAGGAAATCAGCAAGATTAGGGTACCAGAGGGAAAATGAGAGCCAGCTAATGCTAAGGGCCGTGCTGGGTGGGTTCCCAGTCGGGGGTGAACGGAGAAGCCTTTTGTGGGGATCAAAAGCACAAGGAAAGTGGCTCGGGAGCAGGGGGCGTTCTGTGGGCCCTGCGAGGCAGAAGCTGAGCAGAGGGGACGGTCGCGGGGTGGGCGAAGGGTAATGTCCGATGCGCTGCTGAGCTGTCTGAGGCCGGGAACGAGAGGCCTGAAAGCACAGGGCTGCATTGAGGACTAGGGCAGCCCCTTTCACGTCACCTCGTAGCTATTTTCTGACTACACACGGCTGAAAGCAAAAGTGATTTTATTTCTTGCATAATCTGAAAGGATTCACAAATACCATACGCATTCTCTAATACTTGAAGTAAGACAGAGACACAAAAATGTAGATTAGAAAGCTTGCTTGCTTTGTTTGAAGATCAAGAATAAAGAAAATAAATGTTAGATGTGACATGATTGTTTTGGAGGTGGTGTTTTATCACAGTGAATAACTAGAATCAGGTTAACCAATCCTTAGCTGTTAAGTTTAACGAAAGGGAAAAAAACAGTAACAATCACTTGTTTTTATTCAGAAAGCAGGATAAGCAAAGATCACATGAGGCACATCTGATTTTTTGTGATTTCTTATGGGGCTCTGTGTTTTATCACTTGTTGCATATGCCTTATGTGTACAAGTCTAACCCTGGAGCATTTCCACCTTATTTGGGGACTTTGGAAGTTCAACCTCCTACTCGAGTTTAGTGCATGTTGAGGCTGTAACCCCCAAATTCATTTTGCCCCATCTTTGGTCCCTTCCCTCCATCAAACTCAACAGCTTCTCTATGCTTGGGTTGGGACTGAACCTCAGCCCACCTCTCGGATCCCCTTCTCCTCGCAGTGGTGCTGGCTCAGGACTAAGTCCATCCCACGTGGCATTCCAGATAGAATTGTCTCTCCAAGGGGCCCATTTTGATGGATGCTTGCATTAAGAGGTTCTTGCGTGAAAGAGGAAGTATGCTAGCATGTTGCCCTGTTAGGCTCAGGCAGCCATTCCGCCACCACTTTGCACAGAAGCCATCACTCTACAGAAAGACAGGACACAGGTCGCCACTGAGAAAGGAAGTAGCAGCCTCAACGACACCACAAACTTCTGGTTCAATCACATCCCAAGCCTGCTTCTGCATGGAGACTTTTTATGTACAAGACGCAATAAACTCCTTTATCGTTCTGCCAGTTCAAGTGGAGCTTCTATTACGAGAGCACATGCAGAGAAATCTCTAGTTTTTCCACCTCTGCTACTTTCATGCCTAAAGTCCCACTCGTTAAATCAAGAATCCATTATTCATAAAATATTTATGGAATGTCGCCTATGTTCAAGGCACTTTACTGGATATATAGAAGCTATAAAGATGAACAAGACATGGTTGAGGATTTGTAGGAGTAGAAACTTAAAGAGGAAATAAAAACACACTTGAAAATAACTAAGAAACAAAGAAGAAAATGAAATGTAAGAAACGCACAGGAAAGTGCTAAAAGGATGAAGGAATTGCTTCAAGAATCTTAATTTTTCTAGACCCAGAAAACGAAAAATGCGCAATCCCACTGGGCATTTATGGAACATGCGATATAGTCAATTTACAGTTCTTCCAAAGAATGAAGTGATAATATTTGCATAATATCACGATGTTTCAGAAAAATTGGCCAAGCAAGGCTGTGGAAATCATCCACAGGTGACGGGACCTGTGGAGAGAGGTTCAAAGGTAAGTTGTTAGCGGGATCCTAGAATAATCTGCCGATTTCCTGATTCCTTATGGCAGCATGTGTTTTCAGCTGTAACTACTCTCCAATCTTGTTGTTTGGAGGGATGTAGAAAGAAAATCCCTTCAGAAGCAGCAGGCATTTTGAACATATTTGTAGTTTAGACTTACAGCAAGTAGATGGGTTTTTCTTTTTTCCTTTTTTTT
>JAQZBX010106197.1:0-10772 GCA_029593785.1 Cabassous unicinctus
TGTAAAAATTATTAATAAAATATTTTACATTCCTTTTTGATACCAAAACTTTGAAATCTGATATGTATTTTACATTTACAGCACAACACAAAGTAGGACTGGCCACTTTCCAGTGCAGTTCTGGAGGGGAGCAAACTTATCTCAGGTTCCAGATGAGGATTTTCTTGTAAGGAGCCATCTTTTTTGTGGGTAGTAGGTCTTAATTAATAACCTTTGATTTAAAAGTAAACAACTAATGAGGGAAGTAGAATACCACCATTTTGCACTCCCCAATGAAATAAAGGCTGTAGGCAATGATGGTCAATGGCTGCTGACATCCCGAAAAGAGAGGCTAGTAGACATCCCCTGCCTCCTCATGGAAGAACACAACAGCGCCTCTGAAGTAGACTTGTCAAAAGATCAAATCTGAATCTGAACCAACCTCTAGATTCAACTTCAGTTGGCAGAATTTACAATTTACAGAAAATATGAGGTATGTTAAATGATATCAGAGGGTTGCAACAGCAAAATCCAGACTGGGAAATGTCAGGACAAATGACCAGGTTCTTTCTACAAATGAATTGGAAAAAAAAAAAAAAGGGTATATTAGGGTTCTCCAGAAACAGAACTGACAGAATATATACATATATACATACCTATATAATATATATGTAAAATTAAGAGATTTGTTATAGCAATTGGCTCATAGGACTATGGGGATAGGCAAATCTGACGTCCATAAGGCAGGCCACAAGTTGGGAACTCCGAGGTTTCAATGAATCCCCCAGGAGAATCTGGCTGACTGAAGTAGAGATAGAAATTCTTCTTTCTGAGTGCTGAAATCATCAGTTCTCCCTTTAAGGCCTTCAACTGATTGGATGAAACTTCTCTCATTGCCGAATGCAATCTCCTTTGTTGATTGTAGATGAAATCAGCCATAGATGCAATCAACTGACTAATGGCTTAAATCTACCAAATACCCTCCAGTAACCATTAGGCCAGTGCTTGCTTGACAGAACAACGGACACCATACCCTGGCCAAGTTGACACATGAGCTTAAGCATTACAGAGGGGAAGCCTATACATTAAAAAAAAGACTCAAAAGACAATGAACCAATCACAACATGTAGACTTTATTAGGATCCTGATGAATAAGTTGTGAACAACACTTATGGTTTTTTGAGATGATTGGATATTTGATGATATTAAAGAATTATTCATTTATTGGTGAGATAATGGTATTGTGTTACATTGTTAAAAATACTTTTTTTTAGAGCTACGTATTGAAACATTTGCAGGCGAAAGGACATGATACTTGTGATTGCTTTGCAATGTATTGGGAGGGGGGCCGGGGAGCGCTATAGAAGTAAGAGCGACCATGAACTAATAATTGGTAAAGTGGAGTGATGGATATATGGGAGTTCATGAATACGGTTCTTGCTCTTTTTGTATATGTTTGAAGTTTTCCATAATAAAATGTAAAAATAGACAAAGGAAACAGCTTATTGGCTCTTATTGGGCCCAGCACCGCCTCAACCCCTAAGGCTGGCCCAGCATGAGCTGCACTCCCCACAAGTGCCAGCAGGTGGCACCGCCGCTTCTCCGCCGGCTGCTGCTCCAAGGCGCCGGAGCGGCTTGGAAGCTCTCCAGCCTCCGCAGCCTCCCGGAGGCAGCCAGGGCTCCCGCTCTTCCATGCAACGCTGGGTGCCCTGGGGGAAACCTGGAGCCCATCGCGGATTCACCTTTCCTGTGCAACTTCCAGGCGGCTCCCAACCTCCACCCTTCGCGGCTGTGGTCACCTGATCCATCTGTCCAGGCTGGGGGAGGGGCCTTGTGCTGGTCTTGAGACCAGTCCACACTGAGCCCTGCCTTGACCTTGGCCGGTGGGGGTGGTGGTGTCTCCATCCCAGTCCCCTCCCTGTCCCTCCTCCCCCTCAGCCTCCTCTTCCCACCCCAGGTCAAGGGCCTCAGCCCTGTTGCCCCACAGTCCCTGCCACTGCCAGATCCCCATTTCCCATCCCAGACTCTTCTTTCCCGGCTCCTGTGCCTCCAGGTGCAAGGCCCTCAGTTCCAGCCGGAATCACATCTTTGGAATGGATTGGCTGAGGCAGTGTGCTGAGTGAGCACTGGACAAGGAGTCAGTAAACCTAGGTCCCAGGCTGGCCTTGCTCACTCCCTGGATGGCCATGAATAAGTCATGCCCCATCTAAAAAATGCAGTGGTTGGAACTGTAGAATAGTAGTTTTCTAACTTGATAAAGAAGTGGAACCCCATTTCCAGAACCCCAATATTTAAAACCAATAGGAGTGGAATATACTGGTTCCAGATGGGAGAATTTGGTCCCTTGAGCCTCTTCTGGCCCCTATGCCCACCCCATAGTGAAAAACACTGGTTTCCTGACTTCTCAATTCTTTACATTTCCTCTGGCTGTTAGCCCAAGAGCACCTGCAAGCCATTCTCAGGCTCTTGGAGGTTCTGGCATTCATTCATTCATTCATTCAACAAACATTTACCAAACTTACACTCTGCTCAACTCCCAGGGTGACAAATTGACCAGGTTGGGGACTTTGTCCTCTAGGAGCCCACAGCCTAGTGAGCAGACAACACAATCTGGGACAAGCCATGCAAGTGGGTAGTCCCAAGTTCAGGGAGCACAGAGGAAAGCATGCCTGCCAGCTTGAGGGAGCCAGGGATGGCTTCTCAGAGGAGGTGATATTTGGGTGGTCTTGAGGAAAGCTGTGCAGAGAACAAATTGGAAAGGGGGAGAAAGGTATGGAAGATAGAAGCTTTCTTTCTTGATAAATGCATTCATTTAGTGGGGACCCCCCAGAATGTCAATGTGGAGCAGTGACTCCAGGAGACTCCAGGAGGCTGAGTACTTCACTGTAGATACCCCACCTGGCACTTCGGATGAGCCTTTATCTACAGGCCGCCCCCACACATGAAGCAGCGAGTCACCACTCCTTCTGAAGCGCCACTACAGGATGTCTGGAAGGAAATCGGCTTCTCTCACAGAGTGAAATTGCCAATAACTGGTGTTGCTGAGAACACGAATAGCTTCATGTGCCCCACATGAAAGACCAAATCCCAAGTGTTCCTTCCAACCACTGGGGGTACAGTAGAAACGAGGTGCCAAGATTGTAAAGCCCCCCTTCTTGGGCAGAATGCCTCTCCACCTACAAATAGAAACTCGCTGAGATTTTAATTAAGAACAGTGTACATAAAACTCACTGTTCCTGAGTAAACAAATATTAAGCAAGGTACTTCCCCTCCTTGTTATGGGCTTTTAAAGAGATGAGAAAAATAGGGACAGAAGGGGTGGGTGGAAAGCTATTGAGGAGGAAGGAGAAGAAAGATTCAGAGTGAGAAGAAAATAGATTCCAGGTTAGGGAGGGAAAGGAGGAGAAAAGCAGACACACACAGCCCGCAGGCACAAGAGGAGGCGAGGCAGGTGGCAGGTTCCAGCTCCTCCTCTGCCCAGAGCTTGCTTTTGTCTCACATCACCACATTCTTGCTTAGTTTTCATTAGGTTCTGATGCCTACTTGGTAGTGGGACACAAACTGGACTTCGTAGCAGACACTTTGATGCCTCTCCCACACCCATTCCGCACTCACCCTTCTCGTGCGTGCCCAGATGTCCACTGGCAGGCACCTGCCATTCTACCCTTGGGGGCTTTCTCTCAGCCCCTGGTGCTTGGGCAGGCCAGGAATACTGTGAATTAATGCCCCTGGGAGTGGGCAATGGCAGGTGGTGGTCGGAGAAGTATCCCAGCTCCCTCTCTTTGTAGGTGGGATAATTGGGAAGTGCATGTTTTACACTGTGCCCCAGAGTTCCCCAGTAGGATTAAGTACTATTTGCCCACAGTGGTAACTGGACTGAAAACACACTATTAATTGGTTTCCTTCCCTTCTCTGTCTTTCTTCCCCTCTCCCCTACTGAGGATTCTGGGGTCATCTCCCAAATAAATTTACTTGCACTCAAACTCTTGTCTTAGGGTCTGCTTCTGGGGAAACCCAACCCTAGGAAAGGTTTTTACCCATTAAAATTTTAGTTTGAGGATCTCTAATTCTGGCAGGCCAGGCCTGTTGGCAATGTCAAATGATTAACATCCTTTTGTTGCCAAGGTTCACAGCTCAATTTTTGAATTGAGGGCTTATTTTCTCACTGCATATTGAAGCATTGTTATCTCTGAAGGATTGCTTAAGGTTTAGAAAGTTACTCTGGGACTTTTGCATTAGTGGTTAATTTACTTAGAGGGTACCTGATGTTTCCATTTTCAAATCCTAAGAATACACTTGGAATCAACCTTCTAGGTTGCCTGGGAAGAGAGTCAATTGAAATAAGGGTTTATATGTTCAGCTGTATTCATTCATTCATGAAACAAATATTTATCAGGCTGTGTGCCAAACAACACTGCCCCATGAACTTGCTGTCTTGGGTAGCTTGGAATTGGATTTCTGATGAGGTTTCCATTCACTTGGTTCTTCATTACATATTTACTGAGGGTCTCTATTTGCCTAGTGCTGTGCTAGATCTGGGTATACGGAAATGGATAAGGCATGGCCTTTGCTTCCCAGAAGCCTGTCACCGGAAGGGTGAGATCGACACACAAACAAGAGTGGTATTGTTTCCTGTGATTGTTGCGCCTCCAGGGCCCCGTGGGGGCATGAGGGAGAGATGGGTTAATTCCACCCTGGGGGGTGGGGATTCTCAGGAAGTCTACCTGGAGAAGGGCACCCATGAGCAAAGCTCAGAGCATGCCAAGGAGAGCAAAGGGCTTGAACAAAGGTATGGAGGGACGTGCAGGCCAGGGAGCTGCAAATGGTGCCGTGAGGCTGGAGCCCGGGTGTAAGGGAATAGGGGAATATGGTTAATGTGTCCAGGATGGAAGAATCTTTGGCTTTAAGGCCTGGGCTGTGCGGGGAAGCTGTGTGGTGAAGTGGGTAGGGGCACAAACTCTGCCTTTTGGACTGACCCAAATTCCCATCTCATTTTACCACCTGTTTACTATGTGCCTTCGGGCAAGTGAACAGCATTTCTGGACCTCATAGAGGTCCTCCTGTAGAGGACATAGCAGTGCTCAGTAAAAGGAAATTATTTGTTATTAATTTGCACCAAGATATCCTGGGTGGGCCTAAGAGGAGTCTGGGTCTTGTAATGGTTCATTTAATGTGTCAGCCTGGTCAGGCTATGGTGCCCAGTGTTTTGTTTGGCCAAACACTAGTCTAGATATAGCTGTGAAGGTGTTGCGTAGATGAGATTAGTATCTACAATTAGCTGTCTTTAAGTAAAGGAGATTATCTGCATAAAGTGGGTGGCCTCACCCAATCAATTGAAGGCCTTAAGAACAAAAACTGTGTGTCCTAGAGAAGAAAAAATCCTGCCTGAATTTCCAGTCTGCCAGCCTGCCTATAGATTTCGGACTTGCCAGCCCCCACAATTGCGTGAGCCAATTTCTTAAAATAAATCATGTATGTATAAATATATCTTATTGGTTCTGTTTCAGGTCTGTCAATTTAAGAGCTTCTAAATGGTATATATTTCATCAACTGATTACCTGGGGGTTGAGGAATATCTTTGTAAGAGACTTGATGGTGCCTAGAGCAGTGAGGAGCAAACTGGGGCAAAGGCATGCCCCAAATGTGGCCCTGTATGTCCCCAGTGGCTGGCGAAGGCTAGAGATATTTGGGTTGTCATCAACCCAGCAGTTTCAGGACTTCATCTTTGTGACAGCTGGGGGTAGCGGGTGGGGGGAGGGCACCATCTCTGATAGAGCCCCCCCCCATCTCATAGGAGGACCCAGAGCCTGCATGGGGGAGTTCCTAGTGCTTCGCTTTCGGGGGGTGGTGCCTGACGGCTGAGCGTGGGGACGGGCAGCAGTCCAAGCTTCTCATCACCACCAAGCCCACATCTCACCCTTTTCAAAAGCAGCTGCAGCGATGCTCTCAGAGAAGTTGGAGACCTCCCAACTGCCCACCCATCCTGGTGTCGCTCTGGAGACAGGACTGGCAGATGGCAGTGCGACCCGTTCTGCAGAGGGTGGGGAACATGGCTTCAGGCTCTGCTTTAACAGTTTGGAGACACCCCAGCCCCATGCAGATTCCTCAGACTTTGGAGAGAGATAGGGATCTGGGACAGCTCTGTATTTATATAGATTGGGAAACTGAGGCTCAGAGAAGGGAAAGGAGTGGCTCAGGATCACACAGCAGGTCAGTGGCAGGACAGACTTTTGTCTTCCTGGTCAGTTTTCTCTCTCTCTACCTCTCATGGTCACTTTTCCCACCTAACTAAGATATCTACCAGGCAAAAGGGGTTTTCAGGTTCAGCCCAAAGCTGTCACCTCTCACCTCAACCCAATCCTCCTCTAATTCTGCCTGTAGAGAACTACAGTGCTCTCTTTGAGCATTTGTCCATCCATCTCTCTGTCCATCCACCCAACCACCCATTCTTCCTTGCATCCCTTCATATAACAAAAAAGAATTGATGCCATCTCTAACTAAGACACTTTAAAAAAAAGTTCTTGGTGATACAGAGGTGAATACTGTGGAGGTGAATCAGGCTCCCCCGTGAGGCAAGAGGGTCTTGGAGTCACAGCTATTCTAGTAAACATGTCTCTCACTTCTCTAGAACTTCTTCATTTCCTTATTATTTTTAGGAGGTACCGGGGATTGGACCTAGGACCTCGTATATGGGAAGCAGGCACTCAACTACTTGAGCTACACCTGCTCCCCTTGCATTTCCTTATCTTTAAACCAATCTCCACCCTTCTCTTTGACTCACAATATTTTCCCTTTCTCTTTTCTATGTGGAATTTTGCTATCCATGTGAGGTATTGTTGCTAGGCATGATGGAGAAGCTCCAAGTGATAACTTTTGGGCCTAAGGGGTCTGGTGCAGATCTGGTTTTTCTCAGCAGATTAGAATGATCCCAGAGGTCATAAACCTTGGAGAAGATGGGAGGGAACTTCCCATAACACACCTTTTTGGGTTAAGGATGCATTGTCTCCTAAATATTATAAAACACGTTACCCTCACCCCTGGGCAGTTCTGGTGGTGAGAGACACTTTCTCCTTCTTATTTGAGTTAGGTCTCTTTGGGTTGTAAGAGAAGAAACCTGCAAGTGAGTAGGAGAACAACATGGTGGCCAATAGTGCCAGAATTTAAAATCTCACAGTTTTAACCACCAGCGAGGGACCAATTCAATCATTACTTTGTCCAAAATCCCAGAGAAGGGAGTCATTGGTTCATTTTAGGTCAAGTACCTGCTCCAAGCCAGTCAGCTGTGGCCAGAGGAGTGAGGTCCTGTTATATAAAATGGCTGTGAAATGGGGTATTCTCCCAGAAAAGAGGTGACTGGAAAGGTAAAATATGTTTTTTTCTACCAAGAGTCATTTGGAATGCTCATTTGAAAGTGTATTTGGAGATCGCTGTGCCTTGGCTCCCAAGGTGCTTGGTGTGGCCTCAGGAAGAGCTTGTCATGTTTGGTGAGCCCCTCCAGGCTCTAAATCTTCATTACCTCAAACTCCAAAGGGCCACAGCAACATAAAGGGGGTCCTGGCACTGCTGGCCCTGCCTTTGTGATGCTCGTGGATCCCAGTCCAAGCCTTCTCTCATCCCTGCTGCCTTGTGTCCGAGGAGACGTGGCAGAGCAGAAAAGCTGGTCTCTGGTGTCACCTGAGCCCAGGTCAGGTCTTGGCTTTGCCATTACTAAATCAGAACTTGGGCAAGTCACGTAACCGCTCTGAGCCTCAGTTTCCTTATGTATGAAATGGCGACAGAAGTATCCACCCTGCAAGGTTACTGTGAGGATTAAAGACAATCTACACCAGTGGTTCTCCAACTTGAATGTGCATCAGAATTCCCTGGAGGGTTTATAGATGGGACCCTCCCCCGAGTTTCTGATTCGGTGGGGACCATACTTTGAGAATCACTGGTGTACATTTACAATGGTTCTCCACAGTGGGTGCTTTCCCCTCTAACCCCCCTCCTGCCAAGGGACATTTGGCAATGTCTGGAGATATTTCTGATTGTCATGATTGGATGGGACTGCTGTTGGCAGCTAGTGGGTAGAGGCCAGGGATGCTAAACATCCACCAATGCACAGGACAGTATCCATCCCAAAATGTCAGTAGTGGCAAGGCTGAGAACATAAGGCTCTGGTCCCAGCTGTACTTTGTAGCTGCCCTGCTCCGCGAAATCACTTCACTTTTCTGGGCCTCATAGTGGTACAGCATTAGTTCAAAGAAGCTTTGCAGCAATTTCAAGAACTTTAGTTATTAAGTACCACCTATAAGCTAAACATTGTGACATTTCCACATAAGGCACTTCTCTTACATGGAATCGCACATTTGGCAAACCCTTAGAAAATGTGGTTGGGTTTTATACCGTAATGTGTAATGATTGCTTTTACTATGTTTCCTTCCTTGCCTTAGTTGAATTTAGGAAACGGATGCCACTGCATCCTAGCTTTTCATTTTTTGTTTATATGTCATAAACGCAGGCACTAATGAGGGCTTTTGGGGCAGTAGCTTGCTAATTGGTGATGTTAACTCTGAACATATGTGTAAACCATCACAATCAGATTTTTCACACTTAGTTCATTGAAAGCAACCCTTTATTTGAAAATGAACAAAATACTTATTGCAATTTGTTCTGGTCTACAATATAGTGTTAATTAACAGTAACTCTCAGTGATTAGCTCATTGAGGTAGAAAGTGCAGAGAAACCTACAGGGGTTGAAAAGGAAATAGCCTTCCTTGGGCAAATGTTTGGCTGTTCTTCTTGATTTCTAAGCAGCTGTTGGTGGGAAAAAATGGCATCTTAGTTTGTCAGAGTTTTCCTGGTTTTAGCACTGAAAGTTCCACATCCTAGGAAACTCTTGGTCCCAGGCAGACCTGGATAGGTGGTTACCCAAGGGCAGCCTGAAGGCCCACCAGGAAGAGAAACACACTCTCAAAGGAGACCAAGCCAGGATGGAAAGAGAAAACTACTTTCTGTTCAGCATTTCCTGACCTGACTCTTTCTTTTTCCTGACTGTTTAATTCTTATGTGGTTGGATGGGAATGTGACTGGAAGAATTAGCAGGGAAGGGTGGTAGTGATGGAGAACACATATCAGCTAGAGGGAATAGCTTGTGCAAAGGTCCTGAGGAGGGAAAAAAAATCATGATATATTCAAGGAAGCCAAGTACTGCTGGAACATAAATTGTGATGGGATGGAGGGAAGTGGTGTGAGAAGGAAGGGGTTGAAAATTTTGGATTTGGGAATTTATTTTAAAGCAAGTACAAAAGACACTGAAGGGTTTAAGCAAGGAGAATGACATAATCATAAACTATTTTTGTTATAAAAATTACTTTGCTTACATAATCATGGAGAATGGATTTCAGGGGAGAAGAGGGATGCAAGGGGACCTGTTAGGAGGCCACTGTGGCCATTCAGGAGACAGATGGGAGTAGCTTGAACCACAGTGGTGGCAGTGGTGGTAATGAAAAAAGGGATTTGAGAAATATTTGGAAGAATAATCAATAGGACTTAGGGATTAATGGGACATGGGGAGGTTTTTTGGCATGACCAATTGGGCTGGTGGAGGCGCCCCTGGGTTGCCAACTGGTCCTCTGGAGGTAACAGGGGCGAGGGTATTGAAGATCAAGAATTCAATTTGGCATATGAAATTTGAGATATCTGGGAGGGCCCCTGAGGACTTGTTGAGAATGGAGTTGGATATTCAGTCTGGGTAGGACTATAGATAGAGATTTGGGAGTCTTTATTGTATAAATGTGAATGCCTGAGATTGCTAAGGCAAGAATGGAAGGGTCTTAGGCCAAGCCCTTAACCTGGGATTCTTAGGTTGGGTTCTTTTAAAAGACCCAGAGAAAAGGAATTGAGTGCAAATAAGTTATTTGACAGGTGATGCCAGGAAATGCAGGTAGGAAAGTAGGGAAATGAATCAGGGGAGATATGGTGGTTACAATATGGCCATGAGTTCTTTGTAGCTCCTCCCATAAGGAGTTAGAGTTTATTACCCAAATCCTAGAATCTGGACTGTCTTAAAACTTGCTTTGACCAATAGAATGTTGCAAAAGTGAAGGCATGTTCTGCTGCCATGTAAGAAAGCCTGAGCTAGACCACTGAGTGATGACAGTTCACATGGATAGAAAGTCCCAGCCAACAGCCAACACCAAGGCCCGAGTCATGTGACAAAATTCTTTTTTGACCTTTCAGCCCCAGCTGAAGTGCAAGATGGCTGCAACTTCATAAATGATCCTAGACAGGGTCAGCAGAAGAACTGCCCAAATTGCAGAATTATGAGCAAATAAATGATTGTTGCTTTAAGTTTTGGGGTGGTTTGTTACACAGCAATAGATAACTGATACAGAAGGGAAGAAAGTCAATACAAGGTTCATCAAAAGCAGTAATGCGGTTGGCAACTGGGGCTAGTCTGAGTCTCCAGATTTCTGCCACTTCCCAATCCTCTGCTGTATTGCTTATCTATTGCTGCAAAACAAATTGACCTGAGACAGCTTCTATAGGTCAGGCATCTGGGAGTGACTTAGCTGGGTCCTTTGGCTCAGGGTTTCTCACAATGCTGAAAACAAGGTGTTGGCTGGCGATGTCTTCTCAGGGTTTGGCTGGGGGAGGATCCACTTCTAGGCTTATTCACATGACTGTTTACTGGAGACATTAATTCACTGCCAAGTGGACCTCTCCCTAGGATACTTCACAACACGGCAACTGGCTTCTCTCAGTGCAAGCAAGGGGGAAAATGAGAGAGAGCCAGCAAGTAGGAAGTCTCT
>JAQZBX010106198.1:0-10772 GCA_029593785.1 Cabassous unicinctus
TGGTTGTTTTTAGGAGGTACTGGGAATTGAACCCAGGACCTTGTACATGGGAAGCAGGTGCTCAACCACTGAGCTATATCCATTCCTCTATAGTTTTATATTTAGATGCTAATAAATCTATGCCTCACTTATCCATTTTGATTAAATTTTTATATAAGATGTGAGGTATAAGTTAAGGTTCATTTTACTGCATATGGAGGTCCAATTATTACAACACCAATTGTTGAAAAGATTATCTTTTCTCCATTGAATTTTCTTTACACCTTTGTCAAAAATCATTTGGTTATAGTCTGTGGGTCTATTTCTGGACTCTCCATTCTGTTCCATTGAACTATGTGTCTGTTGGTTTTTTTTGTTTTGTTTTGTTTTTGTCTGTTTGGTTTTTTGTTTGTTTGTTTGTTTGGGTTTTTCTGCCAATATAACACTGTCTTGATTACTGTCACTTTATAGTAAGTCTTGAGATTGGGTAATGTGATTCCTCAAACTTTGTTCTTCTATTTCAAACTTATTTTAGTTATTCTAGTCCCTATTTATCCCTCTTTTTGCTTTGGATTTAATTTTCTCATTATTTCCCAGTTTCTTAAGATAGAAACCTGTATCACTAATTTGAGACTTTTAATATAAGCTTTTAATGCTATAAATTTCCCTCTAAGTACTGTTGTAATCGTGTACTACAAATTTTGATATGTTGAATATTCATTTTCAGTTACTTCAAACTATTTTCTAGTTTACTTTGAGACTTCGTCTTTAACCCATGAGTTATTTACAAGTGTGTTGTATCATTTCCAAATATTTGGGGATTTTCCAGATATATGTCTGTTAATGATTTCTAGTTTAATTCTGTTGTAGTCAGAAAACATGCTTTGTATGGTTTCAATTCTTTTAAATTCATTTAAACTTTGTTTTATGGCCCAGAATATGGTTTATCTAGGTGAATGTTCCATTTGTACTTGAAATGAGTGTGTATTCTGTTACTGTTGGATGGAGTGTTCTAAAAATGTCAATTAGATACAGTTTAACCTAATTGACATTTTTAGAATAGCATTGCTCAGGTCTTCTATATCTCAAATGAATTCCCATCTAATTGTTCTATCAATTTCTAAAAGCAAAGTGTTGAAGCTTCTGACTATAATTACTATTATTTCAAATATATCAATTTTTGCTTCATGTATTTTAAAGGTCTTTTACTAGTTTACCCATATTTAAAACTGTTATTATCTTTTTGGTAAATTGACCTATTTATTTTTGTTTAATCTCCCTCTTTATCTCTGGTATTATTCCTTACAGTGAAGTCTACTTTGATATTAATTGTGGGAATTTTTGAAGTTTACCATAACAGACTTATTTGTTTTTCTTTTTCACAGGTTCTTTTTTATTCATATTCCAATCTTAGAAAGGGCCATAAAGAAGAAAAGAATCTTGAGTTAGGTACTTGTATTAGTTAGCCAAAGGGGTACTGATGCAAAATACCAGAAATTTGTTGGCTTTTATAAAGGGCATTTATTTGGGGTAGAACCTTACAGTTACCAGGCCATAAAGCGTAAATTACTTTCCTCACCAAAGTCTATTGCCACGTGTTGGAGCAAAATGGCTGCCAATGTCTGTGAGGGTTCAGGCTTCCTGGGTTCCTCTCTTTCCGGGGCTTGCTTCTCTCTGGGCTCAGCACCTCTGGTATCTCCACAAGGCCAGCTGTAGATGATCAGGCAAACGGATTGTTTCTCTTCCCAGGGCCTTTTCTCTTTCCTTACGACCAACCTCCTTTGTGTGCTTAATTCCCAGGGCTCCAGCTCAAAAACTCCAAACTCCCTTCTCTGTGGTGTGGTTTCTCTGTGAGTCCCCGCCCCCTTCGTGGGCAAGGATGCAATGTCCTACTGCATGGCCCAATCAAATCCTTGATCATTATTTAATTAAGTAAAAATAAAACCTCTAAATACAATACAATCTAATATGCCCAGAGGAAAAGGCCAGTTTACAAACATAATCCAATAATACGTTTTGGAATTCATCAATGTATCAAACTTCTCAGTACTGAAAGCAGAAGTGTTTACCAGGTGAAACATGGCAGTGGAAAAGAAGGAGGTAGGACAGGCATTTCTGGGAAATGAAACAGTAGTCTGAACCAAAATGTGAAGATGTAAAATAATATCTTAATAGGGGAAAGGTAAGTGTTGGGGAAGGATGAAATAAGGTTGAGAAAGGGCTTGGCAAAGGTCAGTAAATAAACTAGGTCTAGATCTTGCTATACCTTACTAAGGTCTATAACATTGGGAAATTAAAGGTTTTAAATCAGGAAGTGTCATGATCAAGTTTTCGTTTTAAGAATATCACTCTGACAGTAATATACATGTTAAATTTGTAGGGAATAAAGCCAGAAAAACTCAAAATAGATTAATATTGTAATGGGGCAGTGAAAGATGATGAGAGTCTGAACTAAGACCAAAGCAGTATCAGAGATGGAGAGAATGACAAGTATTCAAGTGATAGGAATATTGATTTTTGATGACTCTTGGCGTTTGGCACAGAGGAGGAGACTAGGACAAATCTATGGCTGCTGTTTGATATAGCAATATGGCATATGGTACTATTCACTATAAAAGGGCCACCAAACATGAAGCTCGTTTACGGGGAAATATTAAAAAATCACTTACAGATACTTAGGTTTGGGGTAGGCATGGGATATCCAAATCTGGAGGGATGCTCAGTAGTTTGTGGATACATCAATATGAAACTCATGAGAGGTTTCTGAGCCTTGTTAGGGGATGAAGGGGTTCACCCAAGTGGACTGAAAGGAGAAGGAACAGCCTGGAATATAAGGAGTAGATGGAGGAAGAAGAGTCAGTGGAGGACTCTGAGAGACACGGTTCAGAGAGGCAGGAAGAGAGCTTTTTGAAATGACTCTAACAGAGTATTTGTCACTCTGCTATAATTTTTCATTTCCCACCTAGGCTGAGTTCTTCAGAGTTAAGAACCATGTCTTAGTCATCTTTGTATCTCCAATATCTAGTACAATATGTCATTCAGATATACTCAGTGAAATTTTGGTGAATGGATACAGAAGGACCCACATTTTAGAAAACAATTTATAGCCATTTACCACCTGAGGACCAGTGGTAAAGTAATCAAACTGTTTCTGATTTAAACCAGATATTCATCATAGAAGGAGATGGTTTGTGGAACAGCAAGAAGCACAGGACTTTGGAATCACTGACCTGGGAATCCCACTGATTCCACCCACTAACTCCTTCAGCTTGAGCTAATTCAGTTCTCTGAAGCTTAGTTTCCTCATCTGTTAAACGGAAGTAGGAAAGGTAACATCTGTTTTTAAATAACTGTGCATCGCATCTAGCACAATTACTGATAATGATAGATATTATTATCATAATCATCAAATATAATTCATAATTCATACATTTTACAGATTAAAAAGAAACAATACGAGAAGCAGGTGTGGCTCAAGCAATTGGGCTCCTGTCTACCATATGGGGGGCTCCAGGTTTGGTTCCTGGGGTCTCCTGGTGAAGGTGAAGCTGGCTTGTGCCACAGAGAGCAGGCCCGTGCTGTGAACTGACAAAACAAGATGACACAACAACAAAAAAAGAGAGCACAGAGGAAAGACAATGAAAGACACAACAAACCAGGGAGGTGAGGTAGTTCAAGCAATTGGCTGCTTCTCTCCCACATCGGAGGTCCCAGGATCAGTCCCCAGTGCCTCTTAAAGAGGAGATGAGAAGAGAAGACAAGGAGACACAGAAGAATATGCAACAAATGAACACAGAGAGCAGACAGTGAGTGCAGCTGGCAAAGGGGGTGATAAATAAAAAAATAAAATTAAGTCTTAAAAAAAAAAACCACACACATGTGGCCTCCATAGAAAAAGCTGAATCAGGCCTGTATGGGAGAATCTACCAGGTTGTTTTTTTTTTAAGATTTTATTTTATTTATTTATTTCTACCCACCCCCACCTCATTGTTTGCACTCGTTATCTGCCTCTGTGTCTGTTCATTGTGTGTTCATCTTCTTTCAGGAGGCACCAGGAACCGAACCTGGGACCTCCCATATGGGAGGGAGGTGCCTAATCGCTTGAGCCACCTCTGCTCCCTGCTTATTGTGCCTTTCATTGTGTTTCCTCGCTGAGTATCTTCTTTGTGTCATCTTGTCGTGTCAGCTCACTGTGCCAGCCTGTTGCATCAGCTCATTGTCTTGCTTGTCTTCTTTAGGAGGCACCGGAAACAGAACCTGGGACCTCCCTGTGGTAGGCAGGCATCCAACTGCTTAAGCCACATCTACTTTCCTACCAGGTTTTATTTTTTTTAGATTTTTTTTTTTTATTTATTTATCCACCCCCCTTGCTGCTTGTGCTCGTTGTCTGCTTTCTGTGTCCATTCGCTGTGCATTTCCTCTGTGTCTGCTTGTCTCCCTTTGTTGTGTCATCTTGCTGCACCAGCTCTCCAAGGGCGCAGACCATCAGCTCTCCGTGGGCACAGACAGTCAGCTCTCCACAGGCACTTGCCCTCACCAGGAGGCCCCGGGAACCAAACTCAGGGCCTCCCATATGTAGACGGGAGCCCAACCACTTGAGCCACATCCGCTTCCCATTACCAGGTTTATTTTGTAGAAAAATCATCTGCCATCTGTCTCTCATCCTTGACTGTGAGCTCCCCCAGGGTAGGAATTGTGTTATTAAGTGTAGAGATCCATTTATCTTTGTATCTCCAAAAGCTATCCCTATAATGTTTATGGAGTAGAAACATGAAATTCAATATTTAGGAGACATCCCGGTTTGGAGAATTTTATTTTGATACCTTGGAAAAACAAAATAAAGGTAGCACAACTAGCTATTACATAAGGTAGGAGTTTGTTCAATTTACCACTGTTAGCATTGATGGTTTAAATGTCCAGGAAATGCTCTCTGGATAGAGGCTGACTTTTGCACATAAGATTTATAATGTCCACGTGTATGTGTCCATAAACGAAATTGAGGATATACCCACCAGGCCAGTCAGGAATACAGGCATATCTCTATAAAATAACTTAACAGCAATCCTCTGACTTCCAAACACCACCCACAAACTGTTGGAAACTCAGGCCCAAATCTCTCCCTTTCGATTCATGGGGATAAGAGTAAGAGCTAAAATCCAGGCCATGGGCTACTCTCTTGCACCTGGCACTGGCCACATGGACATCCTCTGCCGTTTCTAACTCATGGCCATTCATCAGCTCTGTATTTTGCACTTCTTGGCGTGGCCTGCATGAGCCGTCCTGCCAACTGCTCCAGTTTTATCTGGAACCACCCTCCCCTTGCCCTCTGCACTCTAGGCACAATGGTCTCTTCACTGTTCATGGAACATTCCAAGCTCAGAACCCGTAAGGCTTTCCACCTTGGGACCTTTGTAATAAGTTTTCCTTTTGTCTTGAAAGCTCAGTTTGTTCATTGCTTCACTAAAGTGAAAGTGATGAAGAAGTACAAAATAAACTTGAATAGAATGTAAGATCATGTGTCATCTCTTCAGCCACATCCACCCACTGAGATAGCAATCACAGTCCCTCTTGTCAGATACAGAAACAAACAAAAGCACAATTGCAATGAGGAATTTGACAAAAACAACTCAAAATAGAAACTAGTATTTTTTTGTTGTTGTTAAAAAAAGCAAGGAGGTATTAGTTTCCCCTGCATTTGACAACTTACTTTTTAAGTCAGGGAATGGAATCTGTATTGTAAGTTTTTTGACAACTGGAAAATCCAAATTTGAAGTGGCTTCTGAAACTGGCTTTCCAGTATCACATTAAGCTAATAATGTTACCTGATAATAATTTTCTGTCCTTTAACCTGGCTTAAAGGACAGAATATCCATAAGCAGGAAAACGTATTTAATAATTTATATGTATTTAATTTTAGATGTAGATACATGTTAATAATACCTACAGATCCATGCACAATGTATAAACATATAGACACACAATTCATGCTATGTTGACTTGTCTACAAACTGAATATACCAGGGTCTCCCAAAGTATAGTATAAACTGTTATCAAGAGAACAGGTATTGGAGTCAGAAAAGCAGGTGTTAATGCCTGAGCCCACCATTTCCTAGAATGTTTAAACCTTAGTTTCCTCGACTGAAATAGTATTTTGATAGAATTTACCTCTGAAGATTGTTATAAATACTGTATGAGATAATGTATGCACATTGTGTAGCACAGTATCTGGGGTAGTGTATGTAGCAGATGAATATTTATTGTTAAGGTTTGAAAAATGAAATCAATAGCCATCACTTGTATGAAGTTGGCCTCTCAGATCTGAGGTGCGAACAGGCCTGAGATGGGTGATTATCGCCATCAAGGTACTGCCCGAGAACCTTGGCTGTGTTGGATTGAGCTGTTTTTATTTGGCTGTAAAATCATCTGAAGAGGAAAGGAATGTCCCACTGGCAACTGACTTGATCTGTATAAACCAGTATAGATTCACGGTTTCAGACTTAATGAGAACGGAAAAGATTGTATTGGAAAATGTGTGTTGGAAAGTCAAAGCAACTACTGCCTTTCAATTTCTGCAACTCTATTATTCACTCATTTACAAGAATATTCATGTGAAAGGAGAAATAGCCTTAATTTTGAAAGACTAGAAGCTCAACTTAAAACATACCAATGCAGGATCATATTTTCTAAAGCTAAGCCTTCTGTGTTGACTTTGTCTATCATTGCATTGGAGATCCAAGCACAGAAGTGTGTAGAATTAACAGGAGTAGAATGTCTTCAGAAACATTCCAAGATAAATGGCAGAGATTTGATCTTCTGGCAAGAGCTTGTATCCAAGTGTTTAACTGAATATTCATACAAGTGTTCCAAACCAAATGTTCAGAAGTTGAAAAGGATTGTTTCTGGGCATACTGCATAGCAACTGATACACAGTTACTAAAGAATCACCCACCTTTCAACAATTTGTGAAAGGGTTCCTAACTGGATTATTACAGCAACAAAACCTCTTCTCTGAAGCCTTTCTCCACAACCTGAGCTATGGATTCATCAGTGTAATAGTAGATTTAAGCTGTGAAGTCTCAAAACATCACAATTAGGTTAACATTGATATTCTCAGACTTGGGAGAATTACTTGTTTAATATTATACTATAGTCAAATTATGTTTAGATTTGAATTCATCTGAGAAGCCTACAAATCAAAGCATGAAACTAACGACAAGCCTAGGAAAGTAAACTGAATCTTCATTTCTAACATTGATCCAAATATCTATATTGCATCAATACATTATATTTAGGTGGTATTGAAAACTAAAATCATCTTAAGCATGCTTTTTAAATTGTGAGGTTTACATCAAAACCAACATTTCACATGTGCACTTTTCAGGCATAACAGATTACTAATCTAGGCAGTATGAGTGGTTTCTTGGTATTCATAATGCCAAGTGATAGAAAATCCAGAGATGTGGAATTATTGCTACATGGCAATTACTTTTAAATTTGAGGGCATTTTATATAAAGCAAAATATATACCTGGCAAGCTTGGCAAATTCATTACATTATTGTTAATATTTTTTCTAGAACACAGGTGATGTTTATATCCATGATAAAAATTTTTATACAGAATCTACTGCATCAATCTAGTCCCACTGAGAAAATTAGTTTCTCTTGTAACAAAATAAATTTTCACTCCAAAAACTTGCTTTACCCCACCAAACCAGGAGCATGATAGATTTAACACTCTAGAAGTTTTTCCCAAGGACTGTTCTAATAAAATTGCCATTCCCTATTTTAGAATTTTGTTTAAAAGGAAGAGAGTATAGTTTCAGTAATTCCCATACTGTGCCAAAGCAAAGTCTTGAGTAGGGTAGGCACCCTTAAGATAGGTAGTGTTTAAGGTTTCTCATGTAAATCAGTGAATGTAAAGAGGTCTACAGTCTTAAAGTGTTGTAAATGGTCACTCAGTGCAAATGTGTAGCCTGAGCCCATCCAGAATGGCCGTAACCAATTCTGATTTACTTTTTTTTTTTTTTAGGAGGTGTAGCAGTTCAGCATTGTTTATGAATTCCAAAAATAGATATTGGATTATGTTTGTAAACTGGTCTGTACCTGGGCATGATTAAATTATGAATAGGGCTTTGATTGGACCACGTCAGTAGGACGTTGAGTCCCCTCCCCTTGGTGGGCAGGGACTCACAAAGAAAACCACACAACAGAGAAGAGTTGGGGTTTTGAGCTGGATCCCGGAAGTAAGCACACAGAGGCGCAGAGCAGCTAACCCCGAGCCCCAGGGACAGAGACAGAGCCAGTTGCCTGATAGTCTACAGCTGGCCTTGTGCAGAGAGCAGGGCAGCTGAGCCAAGAGAGAAACAAGCCCCGAGAAGAGAGGAACCCAGGAAGCCTGAACTCTTGGCAGACAGTGACAGCCATCTTGCTCCAACACGTGGCAACAAACTTTGGTGAGGGAAGTAACTTATGCTTTATGGCCTGGTAACTGTAAGCTTCTACCCCAAATAAATACCCTTTATAAAAGCCAACAGATTTCTGTACTTTGCATCAGCACCCCTTTGGCTGACTAATACAGGAAGTACCGGGGATTGAACCTGGGACCTCATACGTGGGAAGCAAGCACTCAACTACTGAGTTATAATCACTTCCCACTGATTTACTTTTTAAAAACATGTATTTATTTACTTTATTTTTCTTTATTTCTCCCCCTCCCCCAGATAGTTTTCTCATCTGTCTGCTCATCATTTGCTCATCTTCTCCAGGAGGCACCAGAAACCAAACTCATGACCTCCCACATGAGAGGGGAGTGCCCAACGGCCGAAGTCACATCTGCTCCCTGCGGGCTGCAGTGTCTGCTGGCTTGTGGCATCTGCTTGTTGCAGTGGGGGCGGCACATAGCTCATTGTGGCGGGGGCAGCATCTGCGTGTCTTCTTTTAGGGGACACCAGGAGCCAAACCCAAGAACTGCCATGTTGTAGGCAGGCACCCAACTGGTTGAGTCATATCTGCTTCCCTCTGATTTACTTTTAACATCATGTTATAGGTAAATATACACTGAAAAATAAACCAAAGAACCACAGTAATACTTAAAGTTATACCTAACTTTTGTAAACTATGTCTATGGATAACTTTTTTATTTTTAGGAGGTCCTGGGGATTAAACCCAGGACCTTGTACGTGGGAAACAGACACTCAACCACTGAGCTACATCTGCTTCCCAATGAGAGTTGGTTTTCTCATTTGTTTGTCTGTTTTTTATATTTAGGAGGTACTGGGGATCGAACCCGGAACTTCATACATGGGAAGCAGGTGTTAAACCACTTGAGCTACATCTGCTCTCCTGTGGATAACTTTTAAGTTTTCCAAAATGGCTGATACATATAAATATTTTGAAATATCAGTGTTAATTTTGAGTTGGCAGAGGTAACCTAACAAACTACCATTACGTTTAGTACTAAAGGATATATCTTTCAATAAAATTACTGAAATGCAAAAAACAAAACAAACAAAACAAAACAAAAACAGATACAATGAAATACCACTTCACAAACACTAATTTAGCTAAAATAAAAAAGTCAGATAATATCAAATATTGGTGAGAACGTAGAGAAGTTGGAATCATCAGGTATTGCCGATGGAAATGTAAAACTGTGGAAAACGGTCTGGCAGTTCCTCAAAAGAGGTGAAACATAGAGTTACCACACTAACCGGCAATTCCTTGCCTAAGTATATGTAGCTAAGAGATGTGAAAATATGCACCCCCCAAAAAACTTGTACGCAAATGTTCATAGCATCATTGTTGATGATAGTCAAAAACTGGAAACAACCCAATGTCCATTAACTGATGAATGGATAAAATGTGATATATCCATACAATGTGATATTCAGTCAAAGAAAGGAATGGAGTAGTGAAACAAGCTACAATATGGATAAAGCTTGAAACCACTATGTTATGTGAAAGAAGCCAAATACAAAAAAGGTCACGCATTGTGTGATTCCAGTTATGTGAAAAAAAAAACAGAAAAAGTAAATCCATAGAGACAGAAATATTAATGTTGCTTAGGATGGGGAGGGAGGATGGAAAGAATGGGCATGACTGCTAAAGACTCTGAGGTTTCTTTTTGGGATTATGAAAATCCTTTAAAATTGATGTCATTTTGTGCAACTCTGACTATACTAAAAGCCATTGAGGGAAGCGGGTGTGGCTCAGTGGATAGGGCCCCCGTTTACCATATGGGAGGCCCGGGTTCGCGTCCCGAGACCTCCTTGTGAGGGCATGCCGGCCTGAGCGGTGCGGTGGGCTGATGCAGCAACCTCACGGCAGGAAGCGGGTGTGGCGCAATGGATAGAGCACCCGTTTACCATATGAGAGGCCCGGGTTCGCTTCCCGGCGCCTCCTTGTGAGGGCAGGCCGGCTCGCGCGGCGCCGTGGGCTGATGTGGCAAGACCTCACAGCAAGGGGGAGATAAGCAGACACGGAGAGGACACGCAGCGAATGGACACAGTAGCACGGGCAGCAAGGGGGGGATAAATAAATAAAATAAATAAATCTTAAAAAAAATAATAATAATAAAAATAAAAAATAAAAGCCATTGAATTATATACTTCAAATGGGTGCATTTTATGGTATGTGAATTATATCTCAGTAAATCTGTAAAAAAAAACAAAGGGAGTGGATGTGGCACAAGCAGTTGAGTGACTACCTCCCACATAGGAGGTTCTGAGTTCGGTTCCTGGTACCTCCTAATGAAGGCAAACAAACAATGAGTAGAAAATATGCAGACATTGAGC
>JAQZBX010106199.1:0-10772 GCA_029593785.1 Cabassous unicinctus
AGAGTGTTGTTCCTCAAATCTCTATCAGTGATGTCTATCCTCTATGTTCTTTGTTATTCAGTTAAATTCGGTAATATTATTGACTAGCCAGGTTACAATATTCTGCATTCAAGATCTGTTCATGATAGGATGAGAAGGAAAGGGATTTTTAGAGGCAAATGTTTCTACTTCAGTCACCCTAAGGGTGAGGACACTGAGACTGAGGGTGGTTGACCTGCCCACTGCCCATTGGTGTGATGTATAAAGGGAAGGAGCAGTTCAGGTGTCCCTCATGCAGTCATGGTGATCAGAGGTGAGGGAACACACTGGTCATTTTTGGCTCCCACATGGAATAATACAATTAATAACAGTAAGTAAAAAAATACTAAATTTAGGTGAATTTTTCTCATATACTATCCTATTATATTAATACACTTGTATTAGTGTCATACATTTGTTATAATTCATGAAAGGACATTCTTATACTTTTACTATTAATCCAGGCCACTATCCACAAATAAGTTTCCCTTTTATATTGTCCCATATTTTATCTTCTAACTTTCATTCTAGTAACATATACCACCCTAAACTTCCACTTTCAACCACATTCACATACATAATTCAGCACCAGTATAGTTGGAACAGGCTTTGATTGATTTTATGCTTTTATTTTATTAATAATTATATTATTAAATAATAATATTATTAAGTAATAAGTATTACTTAATATATTATTTATTAATAATTCAGTTGTATATATATATACATCTACTACCTGCTTTTGTTACACCTACACAAAGCATTTTGGTGTATTATCATTATTATTTATTACTATCACTTCTTATAAATTTTAAAATTATTTTATTATAGCCATCTAGTCAATGCAAAATGGTAAAGTGCTGTGAATATTATTTACACTTTTCTCATGACTATAAATTGTCAGTCTCTATTCATAAGCTTATTAAGCATTCACAAATATTGTTTGGATAAAGTGCATTCAATAATTTTACATCATTTTAAATCTTGGTTTTCACTTACTTTTTATTTATGGGAAAGTGGACTTATTTTATTTTAAAACGAAGTTCTTTATCAAAAATATGAATCACCAATACTTTTTCCTGATTTGCCACATGAATTTATATTTGCTTAAAGCCGTTTATTTTTCATAGTAATTATTTGTAATTTTATTGAATTCCATCTGTTTTGAAGATTTATGAACCAAAAAGAGTATTTTCATCTGTGTACCAAATTGCAGTGGCAGGACAGGGGCATCATCACCCAAGAGACAGCATCATCTAAGAGAGAGGACCAGGAGGCCTGCACAGACAGTGGCCCACAGGGATTCTGACCTCCAGCCAAGCTCACTGCTCTGGGACCCCAGCTTCTGGATTAGCACCTGCTTCTGCTCCTGGGAGGGTTGCCCTGCATGGAGCTCCCTCTGAGAATAGTGACTTGCTGGGCTGTATGCACAGCATCTCCACTCATGCATTCATGTTGGGTCAGTGTTGGCTGCACTGACTGTGCCTGCACCAGCCATGTGCTCCTGACCCCTGGAAGGCAGGCCTGAGTCCTCTCATGAGGCATCTGCAGTGCTCCGACATGATGCTGTGAAAGGCAAACCAAACATGCATGCACTACCCAAGTCTCAGATTCTACACGTTTCCTTTTTTCCATTTGCCAGAGGAAAACACATTCACAAACCTAGGGTCACCATGGGAGGCAGTATCCATGTGCTGGACACAGGGAAGAGGGACCAATTTGGGTCCATTGCTTAAAAATCAGACATGGTATGTGTATGTGTGTGTATGTGTACAGGTGTGTGTGGGTGTGTGGATGTATGTGGGTGAGCTATGTGTGTTTGCATATAGCGGAGGTGTATGTGGGCTTTGAGCACCATGGCTCTGTGTGGGAAGTTGTTCTCTGATGAGAGCTTCAACTTGAGGAGCCCAGAGAAAATGAGAGCCCCCTGAAAGTCCCTGAGAGTCTCAGGATTCACCATGCCTGTGACTGTGTCTGAGCATCTGGAAGACTCCTTGGAATGGGGCCCTAGAGTTTCCAAAGAATCCTGTGTTTGATCTCCCTGAAGAGTACACTGGGTTGCTAAGGACAATTCACCATGTCAAAAGATGGTATCACCTCGGTGTGGTATCTCTAAAGAGCAGTCTGAAGCCAAAGGCACAGCCAGGTAACACTGGGCAGAGACACTAAGGGAAATGCCCTGTGCACACAACAGGAATGTCCCTGCAGGGCAGAAGCTGGGCTGCAGGGGGTGCTTGGGTCCTACAGAGCACAGAGCCCAGCCCCAGAGCATGTGCAGGGGCCCCCAACCATGTGTTTCCTCTTAGGGTTTGTGTTCTTCTTTTTGTAAACACCATCTAAAATAGGAATTTAACCGTGACTAATGTTGTATCTAATCATACTCCACTCCATCGGGAGCATTTGCCTACTTCAATAAAACAACAGGAAGTACATCTAAAAGGGGTATTTCGAGGCCTTATACATGCCTTACAAGTGAGGAGCTGGAGGAACAGGATGGTTTATTAATTCAATGCACCCATAATTCTGTGAGAGACACTTATCATCTGGTAATTGGTATGTTTCTCTTTATAATTTATGCTTCATTTCAACAATGTCCTTAATAATGACATTCCATTAGCCTTAAACACCTGGGCTCAATTTCCATAAAGTCTTAGTCCATGTTCTCTACATTTTACAGTGAAAATAAAAATGAGCTATCAAAAGAACCTTCTCTTGTTGAGCAGGTGTATCACAGTGATTGAGCATGTGCTTCCCATACCTGAGGTCCCAGTTTCAACCCCCAGTACCTCCTAAAAAAAATGTACCTTCCCCATTCTCCTCAACATGAACTTCACCAACATCTTATCCTACTCACCCTGGCCATGGTGCTTACTTCCTACAGTGTTTTCATTGCTGGTAACCTCCAAAAGCATCTCACTTGACTATTTACCTCTTTACCCTTTCTATTGCAAAAGAGTCATTTCAGTTCATTCTTTACAAGAGCTTTTAAAAATCTAGTTTGTGTGTCCAGCCATAGCATAATATAAATAATTTCTGTAAGTGTCAGAAGCTGTTTTTCCTTTATTTTTTTTCCTTTCCTAGGGGTTCCTAGCAACTCCTTTTATCCCCAAAAATATATGCACAAATCCTGGATTTTCTTCTCTGTGAGAAGGAATTTATATCAGTATCCCTCCAAGTGCATCAGCCCCCAAAGTCAATGACAATCACGTCTACATCTGTGTCAACTCATGAGAGCACCTGGTGGGTAATGGGAACACCTGTTCTGGATGTTAGATACTGTCCCTTCCTGTCCACTTTACCACAGCCCACATTCCAGTTATTAATCAGAAGTTCTGTTTTGTCCTGTTCATCTGGATCATCCTACTTCTGTTGACTTTCCTATTAACTCTTTTCAGGGATGGTGATTTTTCATTATGTAATTCACTTAACTAATATTGACTAGCCAAATTGCAGTATGCTGCATTCAAGACTATGTTCCCAAAATGGTAAGGCAATAAAGAATTGTCACCAATAACATGATCCAAATTGGTCAGTGTACAGTTTGGGTCACTGATGCAGAAGGGGCAGACCTGCCCCAGTAACACAGGGGTGACATGTCATTGACAGGACCAGAGCAGCTGTGTCTTGTGGAGCTATTTTGGTCAGAGGTGAGGGCCCACATCACTTCTGACATTCTGATTTCCAGGACAATGATAACACTAATGACAGTGATGATGACAGCAAACACCTCTGGGCACCTACTCTAAAACTCACAAATGAAATTTCTGCTGTAAACCCCAATTTGTACCTTGTCAGACTGAATCACATAGGGGTCAGGTCACATCACAGTCACAGGGCAAGAGGGGATGGAGCTGCCACTGTAGAGTTCTAGGATCTCAGCCATGATCACAGGATTTCATGACACAGGTTTCAGGTGGGTAGCTCTCACATGATTTTCAAGGGACCTGATTCCTTGACAGGGACTTGCGCTCTAGCCATTGTGAGATTTTTCCATTCTTGAAATTGTTCCCTGTGGTGATATGCTGACAAGGATTTGCTCATTATTTTCCCCAATGTAGTGGATCCCATCCTCACAAAACCCAGAATTCACTGGTATTAACACAGAGGGCAGGAACTGAGGATTTCTGGGATCCATGAATGGATCCCTCACTGGATTCTTAGGGCAGCTATAACAAAGAACTACACAATGGGTGGATTCATACAGTACAAATATGCTGACTTGCAGCTCAAGTGACTATAAATCTACAGTCTTTAGTGGAGAATCCTTCCCATCCTTCCCCTAGTTACTGGTTCTTTGCCCAAAATCCTGGGCCTTCAATTCCTAACTCAGTCATCACATGGTGTCCCTCTTTGAGTCTGTCTGTCTCATGTCCAAGTCTTTTCTTCTTACAAGTACACCATTAATGTTGGATTAGGGTCCAGTATAATCCAGTTTGGCCTCATCTTAACTGACAACATCTTCAAAGATCCTATTTCCAAATAAGGCCAAACTCATAGGACTACTGCTTGGACACAAACATGTGTTTTGGGAGACAGAATTCAACCCATAGCACTGATCCAACATATTGATGTGTTGACAATCTTATGCTGACTCTTTCTTTTTGTAAATCAGAGTAGGGTTTATGTTGCTTAAAGTTTTACCAAAGGAGGCAGTCCTGAGTTGCAGGGTATCCCTGCAGACTCGGCTAAGTACAGGAAATAAACAGGTCTAGGAACCTGCTATGGGTGAGAAGAATAAACTGCATGAGAGATAGACTTGAGCAATTTCAACTCTACAATAATTATTGAATATACATTTTATAAAAGTCCATTCTGAGGAAGAAATGTTCACATATTGAGTTGAAGTCCTTCTGAAATATAACTCATATTAGATTGGACCCAAGTTGTCTGAATGCACTGATTGATACATTTAGCTGCTGCTTCAAAACCTTAGAATATCCAATAAAAGATAAAAGAGGAAATACCTGATTTGTTATTGAGCAGATTACAGTCCATGTACTTGGGCTGGCTATTTGATGAATATGTATATACATTTGATGAGAGGCACACAATTTTTTCAAAGAAATTCACATTTCTTGGCTGCCTCTGCCTCCCTTACCAGCTCCTTCTGGAAGTTTCCATGGCCTGTAAAAAGAAATCACAGTACTTAGTGAAGTATAACCCCAAGATGTGGATTGTCTTCTCTTATGGACCAATGAATGTCTTCCTACCGGAGAAGCCCCAGATACTGGGAACTCCCCTGGGCCTTTTGACCTTTACATACAAACGCACGTCCCACATGCAAATTGCCACTTGGGCCATTGGATGAAATCACAACCCACAGAGACTTAAATTTAGCATCCCCTGAAACAGGAAAATAATGTCTGCAATCCATTGGCCTCATACAAAGGAACATGAAGCCCTTGTTGCTCTTCCTCTTTCTGGTTGCAGCTCCCAGATGTGAGTGTCTCCGGATTCAGACATGAAGGTAAAGGGAATGCTGTCTCTGAGCGCAGGACTCACTGTTTTCCTTTTCCTCAAGTGTCCTGTCCAAGGTGCAGCTGCAGGAGTCAGGCCCAGGACTGGTGAAGCCATCCCATACCCTTTCTCTCACTTGCTCTGTCTCTGGAGCCTCCATCACAACCAGTCCCTACTGCTGGCATTGGATCTGTCAGTCACCAGGGACAGGGCTGCAGTGGTTGTCAAGAATATGCTATAATGGTCACACTAACTACAATCCATCCCTCAAGAGCCGATTCTCCACATCGAGAGACACATCCAAGGACCAGTTCTCTGTGCAGCTGAGCTCCATCACTGCTGAGGACACAGCTGTGTATTACTGTGCAAGAGACACAGTGAGGGAAGTCAGTGTGAGCCCAGACACAAACTTCCCTGTGCAGAAAGAGATTGAGCTGCAGGGAGTGCTTGTGGCCCACCCACAGTAGGGACCAACCCTAGGCTCAGTTTCAAGGAAGATTTTGGGAAAACTAGGATTCCTGTAATAATATAGGTTTTTCCATTTCTTTCCCTAGAGATTCACCACGGCATCTCTTCTATTTAATGCCATTACATTTCCAAGTTTCAAACATAGAAAATATATTTGCACCACTATTATATAGTATAAGATATTTTATTCACACATATAAAGTAGTTTTCTTCATTTTGCTCTTCTGGGTTAGACAGGAAAAATGAACAAAATTTCATTCAGCTAACACTCTGACACTGTTCTTTTAATTCTCATGATTTAATTCTCTGTCCTGGCTGTAACTAGGCAAATTATAATATTAATATAATAATAATAATATTGAATTTGCATGATTGTTTAGTCAACATTGGGGCAGATTATTTAATGGTAGAATGATTTTATCTGAATTGAATATGAAAGTCTCAATTTTCTTTCCCAGAGTGTGAGCATATATATCCTTCCTCTCCCAGGTTATTCAATATTATTGGTTCCCCAGCTTAGCTCCCCATGTAGAGCTCCATGACTGCAGGGAAAAGGAGCAGAAAGAAGAGACAGGCTGGCATGGGCTTAGGTGCATTGTCCAGGTGCATCATTCTGTTTTCTTCAACATGGATAGGGATTTTTAAGGCTGTACAGGATCTAATTTCACAGCAGATGAGCCCAAAAGGTCAGCTCACCTGTTGGTCTTAGAAAAACCACCCAATTTTCACTGGTGGCAGATGCCTCAGGAAATCAGAGCCTCATCTGAACCCACAAAGTTCTTCCTGAGCTAACACCTATGGGGAAGGTGGTGAACTATTCTGTGAGAAATGAGAAAAAAGAAATGTGGGACATGGAGTGTCTGAACCATCATTTCTTTGCTGATAGGCTGGCCTTGTCTCAGGAGGAGCTCATGTTCACTTGTCTCACTTGTTAACTCTTGGACAGTCCCTGCACTACCTCTTCCTTAAGATTGTCTTCATCCAGTGACATTACAGACATTCTCTTCAGTGCCTGGAATTAACAAACCAAACCAACATAAAACAAATAAACAACAAAACAACTTTCCCAGTATTTGCAAACTATTTCTGTGTTTAATGGTGCTCCACTTTAGTGTTTAGTCATCCTATGAAGAAAGACAATCTGCCTGAGGATAATTTATTTTTTTAAATAAATAAAACACTTTTATTCTTTTTGAAAATGAGGTACCAAGAATTGAACCCAGGACCTCATACATGGGAAACAGACACTCAACCACCAGGTTCAATCCACTCCCCTAACTAAAACACTTGTTTAAAAAAGATACTTAGATTACATAAATGTTACACAAAAATATAGGTATTCCCTAATGCCCCACCTCCCACACCTCCCACAACCTCCCACAGAAACATCCTTCATTAGTGTGGCACATTAATTGCAATTGATAAACTCATCCAGGGGATTTTCCATTAAGCATGGACCATAGTTCACATTGTAGACCACACTCTCTCCCACACAGTTCTGCATGTTATATGATGATATAAAGTGGCCAGTATCTGTCATTGCAAAGTCACTCAGGACAATTCCCAAGTCCCTGAAAAGCCCCTGTATTACAACTGCTTTTTCCTCTCCCTGCCCCCAGGGCATCTAGTGGACACTGGCTCCACATCAATGTTGTAATTTCTTCCATTGCTTGAATCACAATATGTCTATAGCAGAATACCAGTAAGTCCACTTTAGTCCATAGCTCTTCCCCCCATGCTGAGGAGCCTGGGATGGTGATGTCCACTCCACCTCCAATTGAGAGGTGATTATATCCCATGGGGAAGATGGATGAGATTATCCTGCCTGCAGCTGCAAACTCTCCATTCCCTGCGATGGCCATTTTCCTCATCATCTCCCCACCAGTTGTCCTGGGTGAGTCCAATGAACTGTAGAGAAGGAGTTGCAGCTCCACTGATGTTCCAGGCCCAGCTGGCACATGGACAGCCCAAATTCTCAAATCTCTGGACATATAACAACAAACTCAAGAACCAAGTACAGGTTTGCATAGAAGGGAGGGATGAGCCAGGTGCAGGGAAGACATAGTTGAGGCCAACTCTGCCACTTTCAGGAGCACAAACTCCAAAGTAGGGCCAAATGGGAAGGCACCAATTCCAGAGCTATCTGCCCTGACATAGGACCTGGGTGTCTCCAGGGCCCTCAGGAGCCCCACTATTTGCAGGTGATATATACTTTGGAATTCTATGAGATCCTACTGAGATGTGCATAAGTGTTACCTCTGGGATTACCTCCTGATTCATTTTTGAAGTCTCTTAGCCATATAAACTCTTTTATATTTACCTTTTCCCCCTTTTATTCAAGGTCTTTTTCCAGTCACACTGCCAGCTGGCACTTGGGAGCAATCCCTCGGTACCAGGGAGGCTTATCCCTGGGAGTCATGTCCTATGCTGGAAGGAAGGTAATGAATTCATATGCTGAGTTTGGCTTAGAGAGAGGCCACGTTTGAGGAACAAGGAGGCTCTCAGGAGGCAACACTTAGGCACCCCAGAATAATAGGCTAAGTTTCAATTTGAAGAGTAAAGACTCATAAGGCTAGTTAGTCATCAATATCAAGCACCCATCAATGGATGATCCTCCTTCAGCAGTCACTGGCCCTACCGTTGGGGGACTGTTGCTGCTCCCTTAGAGAATGTGGCAGAGCTCTCCAGGAAGGGAATTCAGTATTCTCTTATTTATTGCGTGATTCTGCTCCCACTGTGACAATGCCCTGTGAACATTGGAGCATTTTTATATACTTGGTATTTATGCTCAGGTGAACTTCCTCCCATGCTTCCCCCATCTCTGACACCCCATACCAATGATCTTCCCCCACCCCAGTTTTAACCCTTCTGTGATTCAAAGCTTCTTCAAAGATGAAGACATTACAATAGCTGAATACAATTAATTAGGAAATGAAATAATAATAACTTTAAATGTAAGAGATAAAATACATAAACATTTTTTTAAAACTAAAAAAAAATTAAAAGATTGAGATATTAAAAATGAAAAATATTAAAAAAAATTTTTTAAATATTTTGCCTTTTCATCACTGCAATATCTGGTTTCCAATCTGTACTGTGGCCCTTTCCCCTCTCATTCCCCAGTGTCTCACTATTTTTCATTTTGTTTTCAAAGATGTTTTAGGTCACAGAAAAGTCACACACAGAATACAGGAGACTCTCATATATCCAACATGTTCCCCCTTTCCTCCCCCCCATATTAATACCTTTTTATATGTGGATGGTAGCATTGTTACAACTGATATACAAATAGGGAAACCTAGCTACTAAACATTGTCAATGGTTTACACTATGGTTTACATTTTAAACCACACACTTTTATAAATCTTAATGATATTTACCATGTCCTGTGTCCATTACTGTATGGTAATGAAGAACATTTCCCCTGATGACTAAATACCCCCTGTTTGATCTATTCTCTTCCTCCCACCCCATAACCCTGGGGCCCACAATGACACCATTGCTTGACTCATTGGATGACAAGACTCATGGTTACATTCAACAAGAGGTCTTGACACAGTAGTTTTTCCTCCCGTATTAGGAAGCACCTTTGCTCTTGAGAGACCCCTGCCTATTTCTGAACAAATTGGTCCTCGCAAAGAAGGGAGTCCAACTCATTCTGCTCATTATGTTGGTTTCAACCCACTGATACAACACATTATGACAGAATGAACCCTCATACACTCCCTAGAAGTCTGATTTAGCTATGCCCTGTCCCAAATAACCCCCCAAACAACATCCTTCCTTGTCTTTGCCATAAGAGCATTCCAATCTCTGAACTTTCAACCTCATACCGACAAATACCCAGTGTTCTCCTGGTTCCTCTCCCAGCCCTCCACCAGTATCCTGGACCTTCTGACCCACCTTAACCAATCTACCCACCTGTCAACCCTGCACCACCCAACCCAGTAATATCACTAATCCCCATCCTATGTCTTCAATATGCAACTACACTCTATCACTGTACCATAGTTTACATCCATATGGGTGATGGCTCACAAGCTTCTCTGCTCTTTCTATTTCTTCTAAACCTATCTTACAGAAATAGCCCTCTGAGACTGCTCAATTTCCTTAATTCATATCAGTGAGGTCATGTACTGTTCATACTTCAATGCTTGGCTTGTTTCACTCAACATAAGGTCTTCAAGATTCATCCATGTTATCCCGTGTGTTAGTGCTTTATTCCTTCTTACAGCTGAATAGTATTCCATTGTATGTGTGTATGACATTTTGTTTTTCCATTCAACTCTTGGGCACCAGGGTTGATTCCAACTTTTGGCAATAATGAACAATGCTGCTATGAACATTGGTGTGCATGTATCTGTTAGTGTCCTTACTTCAACTCTTCAGGGTATATACCCAGCAGTGGTATCACTGGATCATATGGAAGTTCTATAGTTAGTTTTTTGAGGAACTACCAAACTGTCCTCTATAGTGGCTGGACCATTCTACAATCCCACCAGCAGTGGTTGAGGGTTCCCATTCCTCCACATCTTTTCCAACACTTATAGTCTGCTGTTTTTTTTAATAGCCACCATTCTAATGTGTGTAAGATGGTATCTCATTGTAATTTTTGTTTGCATTTCCCTAATAGCTAGCGATGTTGTGCATCTTTTTAAGTGCTTTTAAGCCATTTGTATTTCTTCCTTGGATAAGTGTCTTTTCAGGTTGCTTGTCCATTTTTTAAAAGGATTGTTTATCTTTTTATTTTTGACATGTAGGATTTCTTTATATATACAGGAAATTAGGCTCCTATCAGAGATATGTTTGCAAAATATTTTCTCTCATTT
>JAQZBX010106200.1:0-10769 GCA_029593785.1 Cabassous unicinctus
TTCATTTGATATGTTACACATTGCATTGGAAGTGTTTAAAAAGCATATAAAAATCAAGAGATAGACTTCAGCATTGTCAAATTCTCTTGTGCATTCAAACCAGGCCTTCAATGCACTGCAGGTTGCCTCTCCATTTGAGTTATTGACTAGGTTGGTCACTGACCCCTAAAACAATAAAGGTGTCTACTACATCTATGATTGTGCTCCTGAAGTCTATGGAAACTACGTTGCAGTTTCAAACTCCTGCAGCAGCCAATAATGGCTTGATATAGCCAAATGTACAATGGATATTGCCTCCAGACTGGCACTGCTTCATAGTGCCAAAGGGTGCTATGCACCAGGCGAGTGGAATACTGGAACCTATTTTCCTAGCTTCTTCTCTCTAGGGTCAACAATGTTACAGCATGCTGGCTGTGTGAAGGACATACAAAGTGTAGCAATGATACAGAGTACTGACTAGAACTTAAACACAATTTGCATTATGGCCTGCTCCCATAGAGAGATAACATGTAAGGTATTGCAAACCTGGAACTTAAATCTATCAATTGCAACAAGAAAAACTTATGCATTGAGTATGCATTAATTAGTATTAAATACTGTACCTATATCCTCTTCTAGATATATGCCTGATGATTATGGTGATATCTTTTCCATTCTAGATCATATGTAGAGGGACATTGAACATGTTAAAAATCCTGGTAAACTTAATTTTCTAAGTAGTTAATGAACATGCTTAACCCAGGTATCCCTCTTAGCCCTTGTTTCTGAACCTGTCCCACTCATACCCTGAGGAGGACTGGCAAACCCATGTGCCATCCTGCCAGGGCTAAGCATTTCCCACCAGAAAGGAAATAGCAAACGAGGTGGCTAAGACCCACTTCAGCTTAGCCCCTTTGAGATGGTCCATGGGCAACCTTTCCTCACCCAGGACCTGGAAACCAGGTTCTGATCAAAACTTGGCAAGAAAACAAGTAATTAGAACCAAAATGGAAGGAACTTTACTCTGTAGTTCTGATCACTCCCACAGCTATTAAAGTTAAAGGAATTTTCAGCTTGGTACACTTATCCCAAGTGAAGCCAGCTACCCAGGAAAGTGCCAGCTCACCAGAAGCATCTGACAAGATGCACCAGTGCCAGTCATTGGATGGCCAGAAATACCTCTTCAAGAGACAAAGCTAAGTAGTGTCCATGTCAAAGCCAACTGTTCCCTCTAACTCTAGCCCAGAAGCCTATTGCTAGGGGGAGGGCAAACCAGACACCCCTTAAGAAACTTTGTTTTCGTCTCCTGTAGCTTAACTAAAAAGGGCAATGCCTCTTCTCATTTCTCTCTACCATAGGAATGGGGATTGGCAATTTATCACTAACCCCATTGCCTATTGCAATCCTTTCGTTCTAGGGTTAACCAACAGCATAATGTAGCTGAAAGAACACTACTGTTTCCCACCAACTTTGAGAAAATGCAGCCTTTCCAGGCACCTGGCCTTTTCTACTTTTGTGGTCCAGTATCCTCTTAGTGGGACCATATATCCTCAAAATTCTAATCAAGTTTATTTCTTCCAGAATCAACATCTTGTTAGCCATATGGGGACTTCATCCAGCTTCACCCAGGATGCCAGATCCGTCTTCCTCCAACTGAGATAGAACAGCCAGAGGGTTTTACACCTTGTCAGGTAGGGCCTCTAACCAGCAGGAAGCAATTACAAAAGAATGACCATCTCCCTTCAGCACCTCTTTAAGAATAAAGGTGTAAACTCTCTGAGGGGGGAATGAAGCTGGCTAATAAAATAGGGAATGAATAGATGGATCTGGAACCTGGCAAGAAGTCCATGTGGATATTGATGCCCCCAAGATGGCTGCTGGAAGACCCTCACGAATGAGATTCTTTCCGGAAGCCTGGAGAAGCCCCATATATTCTCCAGGGACATTATCAGGCCCAGCTGGGGGATTGATGGGTGGGGTAATCAGTCAAAACAGCAAACAGCTGTAACTCCTCCTATGCCATTAGCAAGGGGGTGGAATAATTAATGGTTTAAAAAGCAAGCTCAAAGGTCAAATCTCTACCACTCTCTCTCGTTCCTCTTGCCTTCTGCACCCTGCTCTCGCTGTGTCCCTCCCCCACACGGATCAACACGCAGGTAAAACCTGGGCATTTATAATCTATAATGGGAAATTGCAGTCTGTAAATAGCTCTCTTTATCACTCTTCAGCCCCTTACTCTCTACCCGGGACCCATGATCTGTTATTTTCTCCCATTTCTCTTCCCTCCCTACCTTAAAAAATTACTGACCTAACTAACCTGATGTGCTCTTGAAATTCATTTCTGCAGCATGGTCAAGAACCTAGACAAAATCCAGTAACAGGAGGTGGGGCCCATCTCCTCAGGTGATCCATTAACCCCTAACCAAGATGAGGCTGAGCCCTCGTGAGAACCAGGCCTGACTCTTCAGAGCCTCACCCTCCTCTAGCTTTAATTTATTGCTTTAGAAAGGACCAGAGTGAGGCTACTGATCAAACCAGGGCCTCCAGAGATACTTTCAATATTGGAGGGATCAACCAAAGTGAAATATACTCTGAGAGGGGTCTGGGAAATAAACTAACTGGGCCTAGTGACACAGACCGGGCCTCATGCCTCTAAATCAGAAAACTGGAGTCCCAACTCCAGGAAGCTGCTTTCTACCTGCAGTAGGGCCCTGACTGGGCAGACAGCCTGGAAACAGGTATGGTAAGTTTCATCATGTCCGTATTTTTCTCCAGGCCTCTTGCTCAAAGCTGGAACGGGAAGATGGGGATGTCTCTGAGGATGTCTTAATTTCTCCCTCATTTTGAATTTCAATTCTTGAATTATTTTCTTTCAGCACTTTAAATATGTTGTCCCACTGTCTTCTTGCCTCCATGGTCTGATGAGGAATCAGCATTTAATATTGAGGCCCCAAGCCAACCTGGAAGTCAGCCGACCTGGGTTCAAATCGTGGTTCTGCCACTTGTTTGGCTGCATTCTGTGAGCAGTTTAGTTAAATTCTCCATGCCTTAATTTCTGCATTTCCAAAATAGGAAATACCTTTGAAGATTGTGTTGTAGGTTAAATATGAATACACGTTATACATTGAATCAATGCTTTTCATAAAAGGAACAGTAAATTCATCTTAGCTACTATTGTAATTATTATGCCCTAGAAACCTGAAATGCAAAGATGAACAACAGCTGCTGTCCCTTCTGCTCAGAGATCTTGCATTGAGTGCCTTGTCAAAGTAGGATACGGTGCTGGGCTAGGCCTTTGAAAAATGATGCCCCTTATTTTTAACCTTAATAAAGACCCTGGTCAGGGTGCTGGCCCCCAAACTCCCATCTAGTGAAACACTGCCCTGAAGCAAACAAGTAGCCATGAGAATTAGATATTGACTTTCTAAAAACATTCCCAGTGGTGAAATTCTTCCTTTGGCTGATTTTATAAGCCATACAAGTGGATCTCATGTTATGAGGAACATTAGGATCTTTAAAATAATGCAATCATTCCTTCTACTCTGAAAAGAATTTGGGCAGAGGAAATTCTCATCCTTTGCTAATTGGATGTTTGCTTCCAAACAATCAATAAAAAAGGCATAAAGCTCAAATCTATGCAGCAAATTAATTGGCAATGCCTCAAAGAATTTAATCAGGAATGTTCAAGACACAGTACCTTTTTAACATTGCAAGAATATACAAACAATCTAAATATCAATGGAAAAATTATTTGTAAATGAGACACCAAGATGTATACATTTGCATTTTATTAATTTAAATTGTTTCCTGAAATTACCATGAAACTTGAATATTAAGTACAGTAAACAGTCAAAACAGCAGCTGTGTCAGGTAGGCAGTGGAGGGGGTAGTAGAGGGAGAGAAGACAGTTGTAACTGCTTTTAATGGGACAATTGTTTTCCTCATGTCTAGAAATACCGAGGTCCAGAGAGGGTGTGAGCCAACTATACCGGACAAAGCTTCAAACCAGACAACTGAAAAAGTAGAAATAGAAATTCCCTCTCCTTAGGTTAATTTTATTCGGGGTCTCTGAGTGAGGGTATGTGTGTAAGTGTGCTTAATGCCACGCCCCCTTTGTAAAGCCCCCTTCCTTTCAAACCTCTTCCACATATCCCTTCCCAGGTCCTGGTTGCTGTAATCTAATGACATCCTGGTCCCGCTTCCCCGTTCCCTTAAAATGTTAGTCCTTGCTCAGTTTCTTCTTCTACACCCCCACCTCTTGCTATCATTCTACAGGGTTCACCACCCATGTGACTCCTTAGCACCTGGAATCACAGTGACCTAACATAGATATTGCCAATTACCTCTTCTACTCCATGGTGGTCTGTGCTCTCCCACTCCTGCGTTCATAGTCAGGGTCTTGTCCTCAGGTGGAATTCTGTTTCCCATAATGGGCTGTCACCACCACCTCTAGTGCTTCCACCCTTCTTAACTTAGTAGGCTTGTCAACCTTATCAAAACCTCCCATCATTGAACTTATAACTTTATATATTTGTTGAACCTCTTTTATTAATCTCCTGCATTACAAATCTTAAATCTATGATCTATCTTTATAATGAGTTAATTAAAATTAATCTCAAACTTTTGGTCTAATTTTCACTCCATCATAGTTACAAAACCCTAACCCTTGAGATTCTTAGACATGCCACCTTCATCTTGACACTGGTTGAACTGAGCATTGCCAGAAAAATATCACACAAAGGGACAGAGCAGCTCCACTCTGAATTCATGACCTTGACATTGATTGGCAATCTTGCATGTTTTTTAAATAAGCCCACCTATCCATTTTCCTTAAATAACTATGTCATGCATTCTCCACTTTATTCAAACCTCCAACATCCCCACTCTGAGCATTAGTCAATTCCTTCCCCTTACTGAATTAATTGAGCCAGAAAACAGGAATCACCTTTGTGTCCCAAAGTGCAGGGTATTCATTCTTCTACATTTCATCTGTCTTTTCCTTTCCTTCTAATAAAATAGAGGAAGTATTTTCTCCCATTAAAATAGCAAACACAGTTATGTTGAAATAGAAAAGTAAATGGAGGGCAGATGGCAGGAGTGGGAGGTTATGTAAGAGCAAAGGGAGAAAGATAGAATGATTCATGTGGTACTATTGGAGACATGAGTATGAAATCATGTCTCCAATGATTAATATAGATACAGATTTTACATGTAGAAATATTTATAGATATGTCAATATACATGGATTAGTATGCATGGGTATATTTCCAGCTGAAAGGGTCTAGAAGCAGTGACGGTCCAGTAGTCAACGAGCACATCTAGTGCCCAGGTATTGGTTTTTATTACTGTTATCCAATAAAAGGAACCAGGGTTTCTTGGAGAAATGACTGGTTATAGGAATAAGGAAAGATGTATATGAGATGAGACTAGAGCATCTTGTAGTGCCAGAAAGTACGAAAATCCTAAAAAAAACAAAAAACAATCATGGGGCTATATCAAAGGGACACAGAAGCAAGCTGAAAGAGCCCTCAATGGCCAAGCTGGAACAATTTGAGCTACAAAGGAGTCTAGGAGAAATTAAAGGAAGAGAAACAAGGAGCTGCAATGACTGGTGTGCTAAAGTCACTAACAGCCCAGAGAGCACAGGCTTTATCCTCTCCTTGGACCATCCAGGAAACAAGCCCAGAGAGGTTGCAGGATTGCCCAGGACTGCACAATGTGAGCACCAGGCCAGTCCATGACACCTGACTTGCTAGCTAGGCAAGGATTGGGGACATTTTCTTCTACCTACTCAGGACACAGTCTATATTTGTGGAGAGATATTGAGAAAGATTTAAGCCCTTCAGTGCCACCATGACCAATTTTCCAGGGAGCCCAAGGGATTTCCTTTTCTCAGAGTTTTCACAGAGATTGCAAATCTGGAAAATGTTTATTGACTCCCATCCATAACAAGACAGCTCAGGTGTTGGAGGGAGGTCATGGTCATACTGAGCACAGCTGGACCACTTTGGGCCATGGTGGCATGGAGGCTCCTCCATGCAGCTCTGCACATACCTCTTCCTTTCCTTGCCCTCTGCTCTCCACCCCGACACCTGCCAATCATCCTGCCATCTCGAGACTCTTGATGAGAGGTTTATATCCTAACTGAACCAGCTGCCCTGCTGGCCATGTGCACAATTTCTCCTTGTCCCTGTCACAGGGCCATCTTGTCCCTTTCTCCCACTGCCTAGGCATCAGGACACACATCCAGTCACTAAAGTGTCAGCACACTGAGGATGACCTTGATGGGAGGATTAATTGACAGTTGGACCTCACTGCGTGACCTTGATGGGAGGATTAACAGTTGGACCTCACTGCAAGGGGTGACCTCCATGGCAAGGAAATGTTCATCCTGGGACTGCTCAGGTGTCATCTCAGGACTCTGTCAGTCAAGCAGGCCAGGGCCTTGAACTGACTCTGAAAGCTGGGGGTGGAGGGGAAGGAGAGAGAGTAGGAGGAACACAGGGAGAACAAACATACCACACTGAGGTTTCCTGGAGCCGCTCTTCCACATTCACCAGAGCTGGGTTGGGATTTCAAATCCAAACCCTGCTCTCAGGAATGTCCCCTTGGGTATGGCCATGGCCAAGCTGAGAAAAGGCTCCTGTGAGTTATGGAAAGAGACACGGTGCAGAACTTCACCCCCTTTCTCCCACTGAATGCATAGTGGACTGAAGATGGCTTTCCTGGACTGGGAAGACACTTTTTCCTGCCCTGAAAATCTGGGTGCACAGGGAGGACAGAAACAGAGTGTAGCTAAGGCTAGAAATATCTGAGTCTTGGTGTCTTCATCCATAAACTGGTACTAATTATTTATTTGTTTACATGTTTCTTGAACTTGCTGTGAGGGGGGAAGTAAAAAATGCATTTGGAAGTTCTTTAAAAGCTCCCCAATGTCTTCATCTCTGCAGAGGAAACATTACAGAAATCAAAGGATCCAAATTAATCCCTGTAGAAATGTTCGCATTGTAATTCTCTCATTTCACTTGTTTTGATGGTGTGGGATTTGGATGAGTAAGTGCATAGAAGAGGGCAACTGGCAATGGAAAGAGAATCCAGTGGTGAGCCAGAAATCCTAACACTCAAGAGATATTTCAGCTCAGGTATGTCCTCAATAGCATCTATTGCTTCTTAATTATAGGAAAGGCCCCAGGAAATTCATGGAGGGCACAGTGATGAAGAGGAAGGAGGAGAAGAAGGAAATGGAGAAAGAGGAGGTTGTCAAATTGTGTTCTGTGGACCTCAGGGGGTCTAGGAGACCCTATCAGAGGATCCTCAAGGTCAAAGGTGTTTTCATAATAATATATTGCTGACATTTGTACTGATGGTGCAAAGCGAAGGTGGAGAAAACTTCTGTAACTTTAGAATGATTCAAGGTACACAACTGCAGGCACTCTCTTCTTCAGTGCCACACACTTGGAGTAAAAAGTGCCAGTTTCACTTAATAATGTCTTTGATGAAGCAGGAAAAATTATTAATTTAATCGAATCTTGGTTCTTGAGTACATATCTCCTTAAAATTCTAGGAGGGAATATACCTCATGCACTTCTGACGCATGAAAAATATAAGGGTTATTTTGAGGAAAGGCACTTGTGCAGTCATTTGAGTTGCAAGCTGAACTGAACTGCTTTTTTCATGGAATGAATATTCTCTCAAAAATGAACGAAAGTTCAAGGAAAACAACTGACAGGATGTATGTGTTGCCAAAGAGAAATTCAAGTTTCCAAATGAGAGATTTGGAAGTGCATATCTGCCACCAGAGCTTGACAGATTTTTCGATACTTAAGGATTGAATGTTTTTCTCCCCATTCTTCCTGTTTTGAACTCCTACCCCTCCTTTAAGACTTTGAGACTTTTGTGTTCTCTCAGCTGTGTTCCACACTCCCACCCCCAGCTGGGTGATGTGCTCCTGGAACAGCCCTTATCATCCTCCCCTGCTTTTCGCCAATGTTTTTCCATTCCCAAGCTCAGGGCTCCAAAGCACAGTGACCTCCTGTGGACAAGGACCAGTCTTTCATCTTTGAATGCCAGAGTTCTAGCCCAGTGAATAAAACAACAAAAGCACTAAAACTGTAAGGATGCACACAGACATGGGCTTTGGCTCCAGTTTTCCTTTTTATTTAGTGCACTCTCTAGGCTGTGGTTTGGGCTAAGAACATTGGAGGGCAGAAAGATGATTAAGATAAGGTTTCTGCCCTTTAATCTTATACTCCAGTGAGGAATATAGACAGTTAAGAACAAACAAAAAGCTGGCATACCAAGAGGCAGGGTGAAATAAGTGTCAATATGAAATGTGGCTCACACATAAGCCTTTACAGAAGACATTTTGGAGGAGAGAACTAGTGGCTTGTTTGGTTCTCACTCTACTAGCACCAGAATCTTGATTATGTGTGTGTATATACATATATACATATGCATATATACACATGTATATATACATATTTAAATTATTTAAATTTTCTATCCACTTGGAGGATTTCTTTTAACTCAGTATTTAATGACATTGACATTAAGTAGGAACACAAAAGATACGTAATTAGTCATATAAACCCATTAAATATTTTCTTTTAATAGTCCATTAAATATTCTTCACAATAGCTCAGGAATGTTAGATTCTATTTCCCCATCAGTAATTCAAACCAACACTGCAAATTGAGGGCCCGAATGATAGCTTTTGAATTTGTTTCAATTTATTGTATGGGGAATATGGAAATACTTCACATGCTTGAGAAGGAAACACCACCAAAAACTTAGCACATTTCAAATGCTTATTAAGAATGGTTGAATATTCTCTCTATGGCCATCTCCTATTGACTTATTTCACCTCCAGCATTCCTTCTCAAACTCCAGATTAATTTTTCTGAAATATTCTTTATATCATATCATCATTATAATGCCAAAATTCCAATGACTTTTCATGACCTTGACTAGAAATAAAATTTCTGCTTCTGGTAATGGTAGACAAGAAGAACAAGCCTCCTATTAAGAATATCAAGAAAATTTCAAACAAATATGGAAAATAATTTTGAAAGCATTGGAGTGCCACAAGTCAGGGAAGAATTAAGGGGTCAAAATCCCGCAGAGATGAAAAATGCAGGGAAGTGAGCCCAACGTTTGGCACTGATTTTCCCTGACATTTGTCATTTCCCAAATCCTGGCTGAGTACCTGAAATACTGAGAAGTGTGGCAAATGAGAAACTTAGAAAACAAGGAGAGCATCTGGAAATCTTATAAGCATAGGAGAAACAAATGGGAGTTCATATTTCACCAAGGAAAAAAGGCCCGTTAAATACCACAGTCATTACTCTGGGAACTCTCAAAGGACTATGCACTTGGAGTAAGGGAGAACTAGAAGGAAAGAAAAGACCCTCAGAAAGTCTGTAGACCTGCTTCAAATTATTTTAGATTCTGATTAAATTAAAGCTATCTCTCCTATCCTAATTGTATTCCATAAGCAAATATATTTCTAGAAGGAAAATAACAATCCAGGACTTAAATTTTTTTCCACAGTTTTTCATAAACATGTTTTCTAGTCAATCAATACTTACTATACATATGAGGAGACAAGATCATATGACAGAAAAACCAGAGAAACAAACCACCCAAGACAATGGAAACAGACCCTCAGGAGGAGGTGTTTGTCAGACATGGAATTTAAAATAAATGTAACAGATATATTCAAGTAATTAAGGTAGAGAATTTCATGTTAGAAATAAAATTTACAGTAGAAATAATAAAACTAAAATCAATGACTGCAATTAAGAATGTAATAAATCGATATCACAGATGATTAGACACATTTGAAGAGGGGATTAATGACTAATCAATTTAGGTATATTAAAAACAAAATATTGATTCAAATATAAAGGAAAAAGAATATAAATATAGAAGTTAGCTTCAGTGAAATGGTTAAATACACCTATATATACACACACACATATAGAAGTATATGCAGGTTTGTGTATATACATATACACATATGTGCATTTATATGTGTAGATACATATATGCATATATATACACACATATATACACACATATATATGTGTATATATATATATACACACTCATATATGAAAAGAAAGTGAGAATAGGGCATAATAATTTTCTAAAACTATTAAAAATCATTTTTCCTGAAATTTAATAAGCATTATGAACTCCAAGAAGTATATATGTAAAAGAAAGACACCCAGTCACATCAAACCTAAATTGCAGAAAATAAAAATGAAAAAAAATTCTTAAAGCACAAGAGAAAAAGGAAATTTTTCTTGAAAAGTAGCCAAAAATAACATTATTACCTAATATTCAACAGAAACAACAAAAGTTGGAAAACAACAGAAAACCAACTTCAAAATATTAAAATAAATTTACTCCCAAATATTTAAAACATGGAGGTGAAGTAAGACATTTTTAGTCATAGATAAATGGAGAGAATTCATCACTGGAAGACCACAGCAGATGAACTACTTAAGGGAATTTTTCAGCAAAAGAATATTACTCCAGGTGGAAATACAAAGATTATGGAAGGAATGAGGAGCAACAGAAAGGATAAACATATATGTAACTTCAAATAAATATTCTATAAAATAACAAAAATAAATTGTGCATTTTCAAATATATGTAGGCTTAAACACACAATGAAAATAGCAAAAAATATGACTAGAGTAAAATGAATTTAAAATTTTCTAAGGTCTCATTACCCAAGAAGTGATGAATTTCTAAATTTTAATAAACTCTCAAAACATGCAACC
>JAQZBX010106201.1:0-10771 GCA_029593785.1 Cabassous unicinctus
GCAGATGCCCGCCCCCCCCCAAATCCCTACTCATCTCAATGAAATGAAGGAAAAGATAAAGGATATCAAGAAGACACACAGGGAATATTCAGAAGAAATTGTAAACATACATAAAAGGATAGCAGATCTTACAGGGATAAAAAACACAATGCAAAAAATTAAAAATGTGCTAAGAGCACCTAACAGCAGATTTGAACAGGGAGAGGAAAAAATTAGAGATGTAGAATATCAGACATTTGAAATATTATAGGGAGTAGAACACATAGTCAAAAAAAGGAAGAAATTCAGCAGGGACTCAAGGAATTGAATGACAATATGAAACACACAGACTTATGCATTATGTGCATCCCAGAGTGAGAATAGAAGGTAGAGGGGGCAGAAGGAGTGTTGGGGGAAATAATGGTCAAAAGTTTCTGAACTTTTATGACAGACATGGATATACATGTCCAGGAAGTGCAGCATACACCACGCACAAAATTTCTTAGCAGACCTACTCCAAGACACATACTTATCAGATTGTAAAAGGCTCAAACAAAACACAGAACCCTGAAAGTCAAAAGAAAAAAGAGATCCATCAAACAAAAGGGAAACTCAATAAGATTAAGTGCTGATTTCTCATCTGAAATAATAGAGGTGAGAAGGCAGTGGTCTGAAAAGGTTAAGGTGCCGAAAGAAAAAAAAAAACAAAACTGCCAGCCAAGAATTCTGTATCCAGCAAAGTTGGCATTCAAAAATGAGCGAGACTTCAAAATAGGCACAGATAAACAGAAATTGAGAGTGTTTTTCAACAAGAGTCCTGCCCTTCAAGAAATACTAAAGGGTAGTTCTACAGGTTGAAAGGAAAACCAGAAAAGAGAGGGTTGGAGGAAATTGTAGAAAGGAAAATTATTAGTAAAAGTAACTAATAGGATAAAAAGAGAAATTTTTTAAAAAAATGACATATATAAACCTAAAGAAAAAATGGCTAATATAAGTATTGCCTTGACAGTAACAACATTGAATGATAATTGATTAAACTCTCCAATTAAAAGATGTAGAATGGCAGAATGGTTAAGAAAATATGACCCATCTATATGCTGTCTACTAGAAACTCATTTTAGACCCAACGATGCAAGGAGGTTTTAAGGTTGGAAAAATATTTTATACACAAACAACCAAAAATGGCAGGAGTAGCTATAATAATATAAGTAAAATGGACATTAAATGTAAGAGACAAAGGACACTATATACTAATAAAAGGGATACTCTATCAAAGGATACTTTAACCAAAGAGCCACAAAATAAATGAGACAAATACTGGTTAAACTAAGGGGACAAATAGATGCCTCCATGATCATAGTGGGGGGTTTCAATACACCATTAGACAGAACATCTTGGCAAGGGCTCAATAAAGAAATAGAGATCTTGAAAAATACATTAGAGGAACTAGACCTAAAAGCAGAATTAAAACCCAAAGTAGCAGCATATACATTATTCTCAAGTGCACATGGATCATTCCCCAGGATAGACCACATGCTAGATCATAGAACAAATGTCAACAAATTTAGAAAGATTAAAAATATTAAAGCACTTTCTCTGACCACAATGGAATGAAGCTACAAAGTATAGAAAACTCCAATAGGCATAAATACATGAAATTTAAATAACACATTCTTAAACAATCAGTGGGTGAAGGAGGAAATTGCCAGAGAAATCAGTAACTACCTAGAAGAGAGTGAAAATGCGAACACAACATACAAAATTTATGGGATGCAGCTAAATCAGTGCTGAGAGGGAAATTTATAGACCTAAATACCAACAGTGAAAAAAACAAAAGGGCCAAAATAAAAAGACCTTCTGCATACCTGGCAGATCTAGAAGAAAACAAAAAAAGAAATCCTAAAGCAAGCAGAAGGAAGGAAATAAAAAAGATTAGAACAGAAATGAATGAAATTGAGAATGAAAAACACTAAAAAGAATTAATAAAAAGAAAAGCTGGTTCTTGGAAGGATTAATTAAATTAGCAGACCCTTAGCTAGATTAACAAAGAAAAAAGAGAGAACATTCAAATAAATAAAATAAAAATGGGAGAGGGGATATCACCACTGATTCCACAGAAATAAAGAGTATCATAAGAGGATACTTTGAAAAATTGTATGCCAACAAGATGAATAAATTAAATGAAATGGATGAATTTCTAGAAACACACAAGCAACCTACATTAATGAAAGAAGGAATTGATGAATTCAACAGAGCAATCACAAGTATCAAAATTGAATTAGTCAACAAAAGTCTCCCAACCAAGACAAACTAGGACCAGATGGATTCATGGGTGAATTCTACCAATCATTCCAGAATAGACTAACACAGATCCTGCTTAAACTCTTCCAAAAATATGAGAAGAGGGAATATAACCTAACTCATTGTATGGTGCCAACATCATCCTCACACCAAAGCCACATAAAGATGTCACAAGGAAAGAAAACTATAGACCAATCTCTAATGAACTTTGGTGTTAAAATCCCCACAAAATACTGCTAAATACATTCAAGAATGCATCAAATGAATTATATACCATGAACAAGTGGGTTTCATCCCTGGCATGCCAGCATGACTCAACATAAGAAAATCAATCACATTAACAGATCAAAAGAAAAAGATGACATGACCAACTTATTTGATGCAGAATAATCATTTGACAAGATCCAACAACCTCTCTTGGCGTAAACACTTCAAAAGTTAAGAATGGAAGGAGATTTCCTCAACATGATAAACAGTACATATGAAAAACATGCAGCTAACATCCTGCTCAATGTTGAAATGCTAAAGGCTTTCCTGCTAGTATCTAGAAAAAGTTAAGTATGCCCACTGTCACACTATTATATAATATTGTGTTAGAAGTACTACTTCCAGCACTTAGGCAAGGAAAAAAAAAAGACATCTAAATTGCAAAGGAAGATGTAAAAATTTCACTATTTGAATGTGACATGATCTTATATGTAGAAAGCCCTGGAAAATCTACAATAAAATTTCTAAAGCTGATAAACAGTTCAGTAAAGTGACAGGATATAAGATCAACACACAAAAATCAGTAGCATTTCTGTACACTACTAATGAGAAATCTGAGGAGGAAATCAAGAAAAAGATTCTATTTACAATAGCATTTAAATAATCAAATATCTAGGAATAAATTTAACTAAATATGTAAATGACTTGTATACAGAAAACTGCACAAAACTGTTAAAGGAAATCAGACAAGAAATAAAGTGGAAGAATATTCCATATTCATGGGTTGGAAGATTAAACATCATTAAGATGTCTCTCCTACCCAAATTTACATATTTAACACAACCCCAATAAAAATTACAACAACAATTTTTACTGAACTAGAAAGGTCAATTATGAAATTTATTTTGAAGGGCAAGGGCCCTCAAATAGATAAAAATATGTTGAAAAAGGAAAATAAACTTTGAGGAATCATACTACTTGACTTTAAAGCATACTACAAAGCTACAGTGGTCAAAACTGCATGGTATTGTTACAAGGAGAGATATTCTGGCCAATGGAACCTAATTGACAGTTCTGATATAGATTCTCCCATATATGGGAAACCAATATTCCACAAGGCCACCAAGCCCATTCAACTGGGAGAGAATAGCCTCTTCAACAAATGGTACTGAGAGAACTGAATATCCATATCCAAAAGAATGAGAGCAGATCACCATCTCATGCCCTTTATAAGAAGTAACTCAAGGTGCATCAAAGACCTAAATATAAGAGACAAGACCATCAAACTCCTAGAAGATAATGCAGGGAACATCTTCAAGAGCTTGTAGTAGGAAATGTTTTCATAAACTTTAACCCAAAAGGAACAAAAGAAAAAAAATAGATAAATGGAACCTCCTCAAATTTAAAACTTATGCGATTCAAAAGAGTTTGTCAATAAAGTGAAAAGGCAACCTATTCAATGGGAGAAAATATTTGGGAACAATTTATCTGATAAGGCTCTGATATGCAGCATATACAAAAAAGTCCTACATCTCAAAAAGAAAAAGACGACCCATTTAAAAATAAGTAAGTGATTTGAACAAACACTTTTCCAAAGAGGAAATACAAATGGCTAAAAAGCACATGAAAAGATGCTCAACATCACTAGCTATTAGGTAAATGCAAATCAAAACTACAGTGAGATATCATCCGACACCCATTAGACTGGTGGGTATTAATAAAACGGAGAACTACACGTGTTGGAGAGGCTGTGGAGGAAAGGGAACACTCATTCACTGTGGGTGGGAATGTAGAATGGTGCAGGTATTGTGGAGGATGGTGTGATGAGTCTTCAGGAAGCTAACGACAGAATTGCCATATGATTTAGCAATCCCATGTTGTATATATACCTGGAAGAATTGAAAGCAAGGACATGAACAGATATATACCTACTCCAATGTTCATTGCACTCTTATTCAATATTGCCAAAAGTTGGAAGGAACTCAATTGTTCATCAACAGATGATCGGATAAGTAAAATGTGCTGTATAGATACAATGGAATAATACTCAGCTGGACAAAGGAATGAAGTATTGACACACATGACAACATGGATGAATCTTGAAGACCATATATTGAGGGAAGTAAGTGAGTCATCAAAGGGCACATATTGCACAACCTCACTGATATGACCTAAGCATATTGAGCAGACTCACACAACTAATGTCTGGAAAATATGTTACCAGGACACATAAAAGTAGTAGAGAATGGTGAGCTGATGTTCTATCTGAATAGAACCTATGATAAGATGAAAGGGAGTGATTTGTCATTGGATAGAGGTGATGGTTGTGCAGGATTGTGAGTGGGTTTGATCATGCTGGAGTGTTAGTATGAGCAGGTTTGGGTGGTGGGATGGACTCTCCATGGAACTGGTTGAGGGCTGGAGAAAGAAAAAGGTGAATTCTGGTGATTTGTAGGCATGTCATTGAAACTAAAATGATGGAATATTCTTTTGGAAAATATGGCAGGGAAGGGTCACTGGTGCAGGGTGTTAGTGTTGGGGAATCTGTGGGAAAGGGTGCACCAGGGGCATCCTTTTATGGAATATAAATGTGTTGATCTAGTCAGAGTATATTATCTCAGCAGATGGAGAACCAGACAATAAACAAGAAAATATTAAACTCCCATCCAGGGGAGACCTGCTACATTCTCAAATAGAGGAGCAAGAATCTCTCAAGTACAAAGGCAGTGCCTAAAAAAGAAAACAACTAGTATGTCAGACCCTTGATATTAATGCATGTAACTATGAAACTTATTCTTCAAAAGTTGAAACTTAGTGACTACCCTAGGTTCTGAGGGGAGGGGAAGGAAGAATTGGTGGAACATAGGGCATTTTTGCAATTGGATTTGTTCTGCATGATCTTGCAATGATGGATACAGGCGTTTATATATCTTGTCAAAACCTATGAAAGTGTATGGTGCAAAATGTAAACCATAATGTAAACCATTGACCATGGTTAGTAGAAATGTTTCAAGATTTGTTCATCAATTATAACAAATGTACCATACTCACGTAGGTGTTATCAATGGGGTAAAATGTGAGAAGGGGAGGGAATGGGGTATAGAGGAATCCCCTTTATTTTCTATGTGACATTTCTGTAACCTAAAGCTTCTTTTAAAATCAAGTGGTAAAAATAAGACACTGTAGGAACATGCAGAAGAAATTGTCAATATACCTAAAAGATCTTACATTGATGAAAGGCACAATGCAAAAAATTTATATTTTATTTTATTTTATTGGTTTTGTTTTTGGGGAGGTTTTAGATTGCAAAAGGGGACAACTGTGACAGGAGAGGGTCACTGGTGTGAGATATCCGTGGTAGGGGATTTATGGGGAGGGGTGCACCTGGGGCAGTTCTCTATGGAATGTGAATGTGTTCATGTAGTCATAAGGTATGTCTCGGCAGGTGGATTCCCACAGAATAACCGATGGAACATTAAACTCCCATCCTGGGGAGACCTGTTATATTTTCTCATATAGTGGTAAGAATCTCTAGAGTCCATGAGTAGTGCCTAGAGAAGAAGGCCACCAGTACACCAGGCACTTGATATTGATACTTGTACTCACAAACCTTGTTCTTGTGAAACTGAAACTGAGCCTAGAAATATATATAATGCCTAAGAGTTCTCTCCTGAAAACCTCCTTGTTGCTCAGATGTGGCCTTTCTCTGAGCTGAACTCAGCATTTAAGCCAAATGCCCTGCTCCTGGAATGGGACATGACTCCCAGTGACGGGCCTCTCTACAACAAGGTTTTATTAGGGTTAGTTTTTATTGTAGTATCTCCTCATCATGTGCTGGATTTTCCCCCTTGTTTGGTTTCTTGATGATCATTGTTTGGATATTGTGAATTTTACATTTTGTAATGGATATTTTGTATTCCTACAACTGTACTTAGGATTTCTTCACATTCAGAGTTCAGTTATGTAGGAATGCTTTAAGATTTGTGGATAGAACCATATCAATGCTTACTACAAGGCAATTTTTTCCCAGCTACTGAGGCAGACCTTTATAAACACACCTCTCAGTGTTTGGCTGTTGAATATATGCACAATTCCCTGCACTGCATTAGTGCCTGGCACTTTTCCCTTTAGATATTTTGGAAGGTTCTTTTACTGGCCTTGAACACAATTCTCACATGTGTGGGCAGAAGAGTATCTGTTTAAAATGTAAGGGCAATCCTCTGCAGATCTCCAGGCTTCTTTTCCTGGGCTCCTATCTCCTCTGTGGCAATGTGTCTTGTAAACTCTAGCCACCTTCATCTCCCCAGAATTTCTGTTCATCTCCTCAACTCCACCTGTGTACTCATTCCCTGTGCTGCAGCCTGTAAATTCTCTCAACTCAGTGAGCTGGTAAAACAATTGAGAATAGCTCATTTGTTTTCCATCCCTCAGGGTTCTCTTACTTTCATTTATATGTCTTGTAATATACACATATATGCACATATATGACAGAGAGAGATAGAGAGAGAAACAGAGAGAGAAAGTAAGTTATTTAGATGGTTTCAGGAAGGAGGGGTGGTAGGTGGCTCTAAACCCAAATGAGCTACATTTTTGGTATTCATGTGACAAACCCTCCTTTTTATTGAGGGGCTCGATTGAGCTACTTGCTTGTGACAAACAGAACACAGGACAAATGAAGGGCTGACACTTCAGATAATAATAATAATAATACAAAAACAATGGCTTCTTCCTTGGTTACCCTGGCATGCATCTTCTGTTGCTCTCTCAGCCCCTTACCCTCAGACAAATCATCCAATATGTTGTCAGGTTGTCCTATGGATAATTCCAATGTCAGGGTCATTGAGACCTGAGAACCATCTAAATTAGTTCAGAAGCAGATCCCACACCATGCCTCATCTGTGATTGCAGCCCCATGTGAAATAATGAGAAAAGGCACCAAGCTAAATTGCTGCTGGACTCCAAATCCCAAGAAACCATGAGGTATTCCTGATCTCCAGAAACAATGAAATATTGCAGGTTTATTGTTTAAAACATCTAAGTTTTTGAAAAATATTTTTGAAAAACAATTTGATATTGTATGTTTTTCATCTGGGCATACATATAAGGTATATAAATGTGTTTAAATGTTCACAGGGCATTGTCACAGTGGGTGGAGATTCACAGAATAACTGAGAGAATACTGAATTCCCATCCTGGAGAGCTCTGCCACATTCTCTAATGGAGAAGGAACAGTTCCCCAGGTGCAGGGGCAATAACTGGTAAAGGAGGATGGTCCTTTGATGGGCCCTTGATACTAATGACTATGCTTGTGAGCCTCTGCTTTTGGGAATCATCCTGAATGACACTGCAATGACAGATATAGGCCATTTTATAACTTCCCTTATCCTGTAAGATTGTGTGGGAGAGAGTGCAAACTACAATGTGAACTATGGTCCATGCTCAATGGCAAAGCCCCAGGATGCGTTTATCAATTGCAATGAATATGCAACATTAATGAAGCATGTTTTTATGTGGGAGGGTGTGGAAGGTGTCGGGAGTGGGGTATATGGGAATCCCTATTTTTCTATATAACATTTATGTAATCTAAGTATCTTTTAAAAAATAAAAAAAAATATTTAAAAAATATATAGTAATGTTTTTGGTACATGGAAGTGATGTGATGCCACCAACAAGAACAACAAAAAACAAATTTATAAGAGGAGCTTAGAAATCAGATTATAGATTTTTTAAAAAGTGAGTGAAAATATAAAGTTTCTTGCTAACATTGTTAACAGAAGTCACAGTTTGTTGGCTAAGGCTGCCAATGAGGGCTGGCAGGCAAGTGCTATGTATCTTGCTGTAAGGTGAATTAAAGGTTATCAATATTATAGAGTGGCACAATATTTAGCAACACTGCTGCTTGAGGTAATGTGGAAAGAGGAAAATGTTCTCATTGAGCTTGGTGATCTGGCTAAGGAGATTTCCACATGAACTCTTGAAGATACTGACTTATTTCTTCTTGTTTAGAAAAGAAGATAAGAAAAATAAATTGAGGGAAAAAATGTTAAACAGGAAGGAGTCATAATCCGATGATTTTGAAAACAATTATTAGCCTCTCCAAATGGAAAATTATACTAAAATAAAAAATGGTTGTTTAACAAGTATCTGAATAAGGGCATTACCAAGAAACCTGGCCTTCTATAAGATACTTTAGAGAAAGACAGTCTCCAAATTTCATTGGAAAGGGCATTATGAAGTACTGTTAATTAAGACATAAGAAAAACCCCAAGGGGTTGTTCTATTTAATTTAAAGATTATGTCTTCCTTGATACAATGGACAATGTCCCTGCTAGAGAACTCAAACTGAGCATTATTAAGAAAAGTCCAGTATCCATTCTTCAAGAAGTAGGTGACAGCTGCTACATAAAACCTGCAGATCATGTAGATAATTGTGTAAAGTAGACACCTTCTACCAAGAAATCACTAAACAAAATCCAGAGGACTGAAGCCAGAGATAATCTATTTTTAAGTTAAAGTTACCTTGGTTTTATAATTCTAGCTATTTTCTTTCTATTCTGCTAAGATTCTGATTCACTTCCTTATTACCCCTTATCAATGACACCTATGAGAAACCTCTCCTCGGTATTGGTGTTCCTATCCTAATTTTCTTCTTTATATATGTTCAATATCTGCCTACATTACTTTCAAGGTTTAGCTTAGTCAATCAAACTAAATGATGCATTTGTGACTATTTTCCCTTGGTGCCACTCAGCTCCCATCACAAGAATCTTAAGATGAATCAATTGTTTTCCTGAATAATCTAATTTAACCACCATGTGGCTTATGGTTGTCAAATGCAAGAAAAGGCAAATGTTCAGAATTCTAAAAACTATCACATGACACCCAGGATATGAAATTCCTACCTGCACAAAATTATCATATGTGGACATTTCATAAGAACCAGCCGTTCAATCCATATTTTTACAGCAAGAGCTTAAAAGGGGAGTGTATAAATGCTGGCAGACATCTAGAATCTCCTTCACCTTTACAGACCTTACAAGTGTGGCTCACAAATTAAGCTTTTTAAATTTATTTTATTTTTTTATTTTGTGCTGTAGATGAGTATTGTGGCTTTTCTTCTATAAACCTAATTGCCTGGTAACAGACCACTCTTATGAGTGGGGCCAAAACTGTATTATTGGACAATACCATAGGGGTACTTTAGACAAAAACAAATCATATGTTTTCCCCAATGACTGTTAATGGGTTTATAGCATGTAAGCAAGTCTAGGTTCCTACTCACAAACTGGTCAAGGATTTGTTTTTCAATACTTTCATGTCTGCCATCAAGATAATCTCTGAGAACACCTAGGAGCAATTTTTGCCTTTCAATTTCACTCTCATCAAAAGAGGTGTTTAGATATTGATATCTTAATTCAAGAAGGAGAATTACTAGATCTCAATTTAAGAATCAATAATTTAGTCACATATCTTAGTTTGCCAAGGCTGCTATAACAAAATAACAAAATATTTGTTGTAGCAACCTAGAAAATGAAGACATTTTTCAATATATAATCTTCATTGTAAATTTATAAACATAAAAGTTATTTACAAATAAAAATGTTCACTTTGAGAAAAAAAAATGGTGAGGAGATGACAATGGGCAACGGCCATCCCAGGGAATGGAGAGGGCCTGCAGCTGCAGGCAGGAGAATCCCATCCACCGTATCCATGGGATATAAGTCCTCTCTCACTTGGAGGTGGAGTGGACATCACCATCCCAGTGCCCTCAGGATTGGGGGAGGAGCTGCGGACTAGAGTGGACTTGGTGGTGTTCTGTTGTAGACATTGATTCAAGCAATGGAAGAAATTGTAACAGCGAGGTGGAGCCGGTGGCCACTGGACATTTTGGGGGCAGGGAGAGGAGGGGCAGTTGAAATACAGGGGCTTTTTTGGGACTTGGGGGTTGTCCTGAGTGGCATGGCAGCGACGGATGTAGACCATTTTCCAACAGCATATACCATGCAGAACTGTGTGGGAAAGAGTGTGGTCTATGATGTGAACTGTGGCCTATGCTTGGTGGCAAGGCCCCAGGATGTGTATATCCATTGCAGGTGTTGTGCCACACGGATGAGGGATGGTGTTATGAGATGTTGTTGGAGGTGTGGGAGGTGGGGAACATGGGAATCCCTGTAATTTCTGAGTAATATTTAGGTAATCTAAGCACCTTAAAAAAAAAAAAATATATATATATATATATATAACAAATAACATTTATGTAAACAAATGAACATATATGCATATG